>PVJA010006073.1:0-26060 GCA_004027025.1 Myocastor coypus
GACAATATGTAATATGTCAACTTTCAAAGAAAAAAAGGGGGAAAAGAAAAAAAAAAAAAAAAAGTAATGTGGATTTAGAAAGGTTAATGTTTAGTTGTTTGATCAATCTTATATACCTATATGTATTAATCTAAACTGATCCGATGATGAAAATATGTAATATAACCATTGTTAAATTTAAACAATAAAAGAATTGGAAGAAAAAAAAAAAAACAAAAAAAACAAAGTAAGCGCCAGAGCTCCCCCTGTTCTGCCTTAAATACTGCTGGCAACAGCTCTCAGGTGGGCCTCCCACGTCCAGCACCATGCTAGTTTAATTCAGTTGGGTGTAGTAAGTTGACCACCAGTTAGAAATCCACTGCAATCCACCCCTGGTCAACTTGATAACCATAAACATTTCTTAAACTAGTCTTTAGTGGCAGATTTGTGAAAAGTTAACATGTCTTGATCTATTAAGATTTACACTAGCATTACAATTACACGCACCAGGTGTGCATATCTTTTTATACTAAATAATAGCTCTTCATTATTGTACTTATTAGTCTATAATACTTAAGTAAATCAAATACATATAGGCCAAATTTTACACGTAATTTAAATATTTCCTCAGTATAATTTCTGGAATTAAAATATTCAAAGTCTTTTTCCTGTACCTAGACAGCCAAATACTTCACAGAGCTTGTACTGAGTTTTCTTTTCTTTTTCTTTTTTTTTTTTTTTTTTTTTTGTCTTTTTGAGACAGGGTCTCACTCTGCAGTTCAGGCTGGCCTTGAGCCCACTTTTGTAGCCCAGGCTGGTCTCGAACTTGCATCGATCCTCCTGCCTCAGCCTCCCGAGTGCTGGGATCACAGGCATGCGCCACCATGCCTAATGAACATACTTGTGCACAGATAGAAACCCTAAGTTCTGGAAACTTCATACTGGTCTATACCATCTTTTTCATGTGTCAAACACACCCACTTCATACAAATTATTCATAGCTGGGGCCGGGGAGAGAGCTCAGTAGAATAAGCACTTGCCTGGCAAGCACAGGGTCCTGAGTTCAATATCCAGTACCAAAAAAAAAAAAAAAAAAAAAAAAAAAAAAAAAAAAAAAAAAAAAAAAAAAAAAAAAAACAGCTGCTAGTTTCATTTCGCTACTGTACTCTCAGCCATAGGTAGATCCCAAGACTCCAAACACCTGCCTGTCCGCCTCAGTTCTAATTCCTCAGTCACGTCTCCAATGTAATTCACTGTAGCTCATTTACTTCTACCCCCAACCTGCTGCATTATTAGATGTGTACGCATTTAATGAACATTGACGTAGGAAATTCATCATAGAGAAATAGGTGGATGAGAATTTAAAATGCTCATGCCCATTTTAAAAAGCAGTAAATGATGTAAAAAGCAATTTCACTTGTAAAGTGTCAGATTAATAAATCAGGTGCAATTGCTAACCGCATTAACCTCAAAGATTTTATCCAATTATCTGACTTTTCTAATGTCTCATAAGCAGGAAAAGATTTGGGTCCTATTTCTGTGTATTGATGATCAAATAAAAATTCCAAAGACTTATGGCTTGTACAAATGTTAGTAACTCCATGAAGAAAGCATCTACTGTTACAAATTTATCAATTTCTGTTGGCCTCATCATATATACTAAACTCACAACAAGTAGAATGGGCTAAATGTTAATATTTTGTGTGGGTTTCACTTCCTGAAGGAAAATCAGCTCCTTCTAGGGTAAATGTCATTGCTACATTATTATTTCAATATTAAAAACACCATTTTGAGATAGTTATGGAAATTGATTGACTGATAGATATAAAGAACTGCCAATGTTATTTAAGTTCTTAAAATTTAGTTTACAAAACATAATTTTCTGTTGCTAGGTACATCACAATAGACCTTAGAGTCCAGATGCCTACACATGCTTGTCAATTGATTAAAAATAAGTTACCAGGCAGGTAGCTCAGAGGCATAAGCTTCTGCCTGCCAAGCACAAAGTCCTAAGTTCAAACCCTGGTACTATATTTTTTTTTTATTTTTTATTTTATTTTATTTATTTATTCATTTATTTATTTTTTATTTTTGAGACAGGGTCTCACTGTGCAGTTCAGGCTGGCTTTGAGCTCACTTTTGTAGCCCAGGCTGGTCTCGAACTCACAATGATCCTCCTGCCTCAGCCTCGCAAGTGCTGGGATTACAGGCGTGAGCCACCACGCCCGGCTAACCCTGGTACTATAAAAGGTAAGAAAAATAAGTGCAATTTCTCCATGAAATAGCACTCCAGGTTTCAGTTGCCTTCTTAATTCAGAGCAGAGGTTGTGATTCCAAAGTCAACAATGTTCTCTGCAAATTGCTGAGAGTACATAGAGATATGACTGATGCCTGAAAACTACTTATTTGTTCTTCAGCTAGCCACTAGATTTGGAAATATATCATATATACACTTATATGAAGAACTATCTATTATATATGCATAATTACATCACTTTTGCATAAATTATGATCATAATATCTTCAAGTAAAATGATTTGAAGTGTTTGCTTTCTTGGCAGAATGTCAAACTTTTCTTTTTAGGTATTTCTGCTGTTGTTTACGTATTTAAATAGTGTTAGAAAATATTAAATTGCAGTATTTTTAAATTTCTCTGATATAACTGCATTGTAAGTACTGTAGCAGTTAAAGGTATTATATATCCATTTCCTATAGACATAGACATAAACATCAACATCAATAAACAATAAAAATGTGTGTAGACCTCTTTGACACACGCCATGCTTACAAGGCGCCAAGCACTATCAGGAAATGTGCGATAAAAATGTTTCCATAAAGTCTCTTCTCAGTATGTCACTGCCTATATTGCAACTCAAAACTTATCTGAGACTATACAGTGATTTATATTGAAGCATCTTCGCTGTCAGTTAGGGCTAAAGTTACTGAAAACAGTTTCTGATACCCATGTAAAAATGTTACCAACTATCTGCACTTTTCTTCTATGAAATAACCTTCAAGTTTATGTGTGACAACACACACACACACACACACACACACATATATATATATATATATATATATATACATATATATGTATAATTTTGTTTATTTATTTATTTGTTACAGGTTGTTACTACACAGTTTAGACTTATACTGATCTTCCTGTGTCAACCTTCCCAATGCTGGGATTACAGGCATGTGCCACAACACCTAATCTCAATTGCCTTCTCAGAGCACCCCGGGGACAGGGCCAATAGCAGGCCTGAGGATTGAATCCGCAGACCCTTGGCTTGTTTTCAGGTGCTTTAATCTGTTAAGCTATTTGACCAGCCTTTTTTTTTTTTTTTTGAGACAGGGTCTTGTTATGCAGTTCAGGCTGGCCTTGAGCTCACCTTTGTAGCTCAGGCTGGTCTCGAACTCGTACCGATCCTCCTGCCTCAGCCTCCTGAGTGCTGGGATTACAGGCATGCACCACCACGCCCAGCTCTCAGCCCTTTTTTTCAGTCTAGGTTTTTTTTTTTTTTTTTTTTTTAATTTGGGAAATTAAAAACAAATAAGCTGCAGCAAATTTAGACTGAAATCATTAATACTGTAGAGACTAAATATTAATATCTGTATAACACAAGATATTAACATGGATAGTTTTATATATAAACCAAATAATGTGAAGATATCTTTATTTTTTCTTCTACTTTTTGGCTGTGCTAGTTGAGAAAAGTACAGTCATGTTAAAAATATATATCCATTAAAACTTTTACTAACGTCCCTTATCTTGAATAGAATTAATCCCTCCCTATTTTATACATATTTTTGCAACCCCTTTTTAATTCAGTTTTCCTGATGCCCTTTCCGCATATTTACATATTGCTAAGAAAATCTATTTATCCTTTTTAATTACTCAAACTCAAATACGGTTCCTTGTAATGTGCTCACAGTCCTTGTTGAAATATCCTAAATTTCTGACCTAGAGGAAGTTTTAGATAACTAACAGCTATGACCAATTAGCACATGTTAACAATCTTGAACCTTTCAAGTAAAGAGAAATAGTGTGCATGGTAGTCACATAGTTGAACTGTGTTGGTTTATAATTTTTCAGGAAATGAATTATAATCTCAGCAGACTTATTAATTAACCTAACAATAAATATGAAATTGTCTCTTAAGATTTCATCACGTGCAGAATTCTGATTCTGCACTTTCTATGATTTTTCTCTTCTTTTCTTTCTTCTTTTGCACTTTCTACCCTTGATACTGGTAGTGACGCTGATGTAATGTCAGTGAGGCTTCTCAGAGCCCTCTTGGCCTCAGTGGGACTTCTGTGTCCAACCTCACCGAATGCACTAAAGGCTCCTCTCCATCAGCCTAAGGGATGCCACCTGCCTTCCACAATTGATCAAATCCCTCTGCCTCTGTCATCCTCAGGTGAAGTGTGACCACCCAAGGACCCACTGTCTCCTGTGTTTCTTTCTAGTACTTTTGCATCCATTTAACCACAGCTTGCTCTTTGCTTGAAAATCTCTTCTTGTTTTGATCCAAATTCAAACCATTGCTACAACTGTTGACAAAATTCTTCTGTTAGAACTTTAATGTGCAGTTCTAGGTTTCCATGACAACCATATAAGAAACAAACACTTCCAAGTATAAAAGTTCGCTTTAGGTTCATTACATCAGCAAATGTCTAAACTAGTTCAATGGAACATTTTTCTCCTTTATAGAAACAATTTATTGCAATATAACTCAAAGAGCAAAACTCACCCAATTAAAGTCGACAATGCTCCATTTAAAATGCACCATCCGAGATTCTCAGTCTAATCAGGGGGCTGTGTGGCCACTAACCTCAGTTGAAGGACAAGTTCATCACATAACGAAGCTACTTAACCATGAGTAGCTGGTTCCACATTCTGTCTTCCTCCCACTTATTCTCTCCATATCCATCCTCTGGCTCCTAGAGATCAAAAATGGATTTTTCTGTCACTATATTTTGGCCTATCATTGACACATTTTGATATGACTTCTTTTTAAGTTTTACATTTACTTATTTATTTTTAGTTTTTTCATTTTGTTTATTATGATTTTAAGAGTAAAAAATAGCAGAAACAAAGATAGAAAAAAAAACAGTGACAAGAGTACATATAGTACAGAATTTCAATACAAGAAAAATTTAATAATGGTTGCATTACATATTTTCATCAACAAATCAGTATAGATCAACAGACATAGGTATGTAAGACTGATCAAACAATTAAACATTAACACTTTCAATAAACATTAATTGTTTAACTCTTCTAATTGCATTTTGTATTTAAGTCACTCTTCTAAGAAAAAAAAATATATAGGAGTTGAGACTGCGGAAAGCGTAAGGTCCTGAGATTGATTCCTGGTGCCGCCCAATTAATAGTACTTTTATCTGGCTATAATTATCTATATTTTGATGCTATTTCCTGATATCTCTCAGCCCTCTAACCATTCCAGCCTCTGTAGCCATCATATATTCTATCAAGTCAACACATACTTAGATTAATAACTACTTATGAACATATTTAAGATACAAAATCATTGTGATATCCACAAGAAAATAACTGAGTAAACAAGTAACTTCTCTTATCTTACTGGCTAAAGCAAAACTAATTACAAATATTCAATGATTATCTAGAATGCAGAGTAATCAACTCAGAAATTTAATGTGTATTTCATCAGCTACATTGCTCTTTTATTTATGTACACACTCAGCAAGAATTTATTTGTTGAGGTCGAACTTGGGCAGCATGCTGGAGGTGGCTGGTGTTGGGTGAACCCGTATTTGGTATGGCCAAAGAAAGTTGCACCTTAGCCTCCTCCTAGCCAAAAGCTGAAAGAACTGAGGTGCACCAGTGGTGAAGTTGGCATCATGCCTCTCCTGGTCCCCAAGATAGGTCCTTTCAGCTTGTCTCCAATAAAAGTGAGGGATGAAATCTCCAAGGCAACTGGTGAGTGGAAGCATCTGCAGATTATGGTGAAACTGGCCATTTAGACCAGACAGGCTCTGATTTGAGGTGGTGCCTTCTACCTCTGCCCTGATCACCAAAGCCCTTCAGTAGCCACCAAGAGACAGAAAGAAGCAGAAAAACATTAAACACGGTGGGAACATCACTTTCGATGAGATTGTCACCGGTGCCCAAAAGATGCGGCACTGGTCTTTAGCCAGAGAACTTTTCGGGATCATGAAAGAAATCCTGGGGACCACCCAGTCTGTGGGCTGCAACGTGGATAGCCGGCACCCTCATGACATCATAGATGACATCAACAATGGTGTTGTGGAGTGCCCAGCTAGCTAAGGAGAATAACAGAATAATGGTATGCAACCGGTAATTCATTGGTCAGAAGTGGGGCGACGGAGGTGTGGCATCAAAATTAGGTCTAGCTCTTTCTTGTTGTCATTCAGGTTTCTTCCACCACACTCACTGGCTGTGATATTTCAGCCTTAAAGTCTCAATCCATGAAGTGAAACCTCTGAATCTGTGACACACAATAAATCATTCTTCACTTAAATTGTGACCTATAAGCATCCAACTCTCCATCTATCTATTATCTTGTATTTAACTACCCAGCTATTATCTATGACTATATAAATCAACTATGTATAGATAGCAATGAATCTAATTCTACATTAATGTATGCATTATCTATCAGTTATTGTCTATCTATTGTGATTTCTTCTTGGAGAGAATAAAACTGCATTAACTTGTATTCTCCTTCCAGAAAAGGAACACAGCACAATTTGAAGTCTCAAATATACTTCACACGAGTGCTGTCTCTTGTTTTTTTAAGATCTGATCCATGAGAATATATACAAATATACATGATATTGTCTTATGTTCCAGGGCAATCAAATATATTAAGCATCTATAATTATATTCCTATACTGGGGAGATAGCTTGGCAGTCTAAGTGCCTGTCAAATACAAGTATCTGGGTTTGATCCCCAGCACTACATGCTGTTCGGACCTCGCACTGTGCTGACCCTACACTGTGCAATCCTGAAACCAGGCGTACTGAGGCACACAGGTAATCCCAGCACTATAGAAACTGAGGCGGAATAGTCACTATGAGTCTAAGCTGTGTAGCAAGAACCTGTACTAAATAAATTAATGAATTTTAAAAGTTAAATGAGAATAAATTTACGTTCCTGTTGAAATTCTGTGGAATATATTTAATACAATATGTGATATTTTTAGAGAACATAACTTACTATTATTAGTTCTTAATATATTCCACACTATGAACTGTGAGCTGCATACCCATTATGTTTCTGGAATATTTATTTATTTAGTTTCTTTGCAGTACCAGGGATCAAACTCAGAACCTTGCACTTGCCAGGAAGGTGTTTATGCTGCAGAGTTACCTCCCCAAGCCGTACATTTCTGGGTTCTGTACACAAAGGGTGGAAGAGGAAAGTTGCTGCTATGTTGGAGAACATTGATGAAGTGGAATGATTATGAAAAATACTATGAAATAATTGTAAAGCGCAAAGAGTATGAAAGGTATAATAAAAAAATAATAATAAAGGCCTGGGTTGTTTAAAGCAGAATAATGTGCCACAGAGGAAATGCAAATCCTCAATCTATTATTGACATTAATAATCCTACTATTAGTATTAGTGTATTTAAACTGTAAGCTTATTTCTCCCTAAGATATCAAACTACTTGAAGCTAAGAGTCCATTTGAAGCAAAATAATAATGTAGTCCATGAAATGTTGCAAACATGCATTCATATTTTTAAAATTGAACATTTTAAATGCACTCTTATTTTTGTTTATGATAATCCAGGTTTATATCCCTCAGTTAAGTCATAAAATCTCTCCCATGGCACTGCTACACAACAAAACATTTGCAAATTGATTGCCTTAACCTTCATTAATTCCCTTTGGATGAATGTTGAAAGGCTTTGCCAGAAGACAGCTTTCCGGTTACCTTTTAATTTTCCTGTGGACTGGAATGGGGACTGTTGCGCCTGCTTTCAGAGTGCAGTAGGTGATTTTGTACTTTTTTGATATCAGACAGACGGTTGCAGCAGATGGGACGTATTTATGCTCCCTCATGTCCCCACTGAGCAGTCACTGAAACATCTGGGTCTGAAAAGGGTCATCCTTCGTGGAAGGGGTTCAGATGTTTTGTGACATCCTTCACCTACTCATCATGTACATAATGAAAGCAATTCTCAAAGTCTCAAGTTATTCCAGGAATGTATCTTGATTTTCCTTATATTTCATGACTTTTACACGGCGAAATGAAATGTTCTCAGGAAAAAATGCATAAACAGAAGAGAGATTTTTTCATTCATGCATTCTCCTAAGCAAGGGACAACGGGCAACGAGTGGACACAGTGTCTGCTAGGTAGAGTGATAACCTCACTTCATTTATTTGCTCATTCAGGTCACTGTCCAGTCAAAGATTTTAATTAACCAGTCCCTAAATTCTTTACACCAATAAATGAGTCAAAAAATAACTGTGCATACCTTTGCATTCATATGAATCTGAAGTTCTTTAACATTGCTTTACCACTACTAGGGGACGTTTTCATTATGTGTACCTAAAATGAACCAAAAAAGTGAAAAAGAAGCAGAAGAAAATCAGAGGAAGAGTCAGAACAAGAACACCACCAGGGAAACTTCCTACCTAGAACTGATAACTCTCCTTTACCACAAAAAGTTTTGCTCTAGCATCCAGAGGGTTACTCACAGAGCTTACCAGACTTGACATTAATAGTGTCACTTCAGTTTTTAGTTGTGTGCTCTTTTTTTTCCATGCATAAAAACCTACTAGCAAATGTATGTTGACAGGAATAAGGAAATGGAAAACAAACTACTTTGGCTATAACAATTCTAGGAAGTATGAGTATTGGAATGAAACAAAGCAAACACAAAATAAAATAAAATAAAATACCCTGGAACATATAAACATTTAAGTATCATGCAGTGTTAGATATAGCAGTCTTTTAATCTCATGCTATAGGCTATGACTATATATATATATATATATATATATATATATATATATATATATAGAGAGAGAGAGAGAGAGAGAGAGAGAGAGACAGAGGATTAATATCACAGGTATCAGAAAGGTGGATTAAATAACTTCATGCTCTTTATTTCTATGGATGTATCTGTACATAAAATCAAACTGAGTAGCTATTTCATAGAATATTACCATCTAGTCATGAAACTGGGCAGGCTCCACAGATCAACACAGGGACAGACATGTCTCCAATCTGGCACCGCAATCTGGCACAACTTCCCTATAAACTGTGGTGAATAGGAAAGTTGTGATGTTTTTTACTAAGTATTCTTACAAATATGTCTGTCTTTTTGAGGCCTTACCTCTCCTCCATGGATGGCAGTAAGCCTGCTGATGTCTAGAAGATGACTTCATTGCACCAAAAATTGAACCAATGATGTGTTCCATTACTAGGAAATCTCCTATGATATATGGTCATTTAATGCAACAGAAAGTGAACACAAACTCAGAAGCATATGTTTAAAAGACAGTAGATTTTAAAATACACAGTATAACATAACTATGTTCACTGAATAAATCTTGGGCAAGATAATTTCTTAGAGTTTGGAATAGAAGTACAGTGACTAACAGATCTTATTTCGGAAAATAAACAAATTGTAACACTTAATGGGGAGAAAGTTTCTAATAACTTGTAAATGTCAACATTAATAGTGAAAGACTAGAATCAAATAATAAAAGAGAATAAAGAGAAATGTTGGAATATATGAATTATATAAAAAGCTAAATAGCTCACAATATTTTCATACTGTAAAACCACTTTGACATTAACTAAAACTAATTCTGGTCAGTGATGAGAAAGTAAAACTAAATATTTCAAATAAAATAGTGATACATTTTATTTTTATTGGCAATGAACTACAGCTGAAAGACTTTATAGGTTATCAGAATCTCATATTTGACTGTTTCTCCTAATGTGAGCATTTAGTTTAAAGTCATTTCTAGAAGAGTTTCGCATAGACCAACTTGCCTGTATAGCTTTTCAGGATTAATTTGGATCCCAAAGTTTTGTGATTGCATAACATTAGCTTCCTTTGTGTGTTTTCTCAGTCGGATTGACTCTTTTATTGTTTACAGTCCTCTCTTAAGGAGCAAAGGATGCATTTTTCAATGGAGATGACAGGTGTTTTCCTCTGTAGTATCACTGTCACCCTTGCAAAATGAATTTTTGTTTTACAGAGTCCTTATTTGAAGATTTGAGAATGGCCAGGTATTAGTGCTTAGTCATTAGATGTTACTAATGATCATAAACTTCAAGTAATCAACATGGTAGAGAAATTTTAAACTTTTGTGACTTCAAACATGGCTGACCACTCTACTCATGACCATTCTCTTGTGACTGACATGAAAAGGAAGAATGCAGGAAATTTAGTCCAATAAATCAGGTTCAATCAAAAACTCCACACATTAACTCTTCTCATTGAGGACAAGATAGTTGCATCGACAAGATAATTGCTCCAGCAATATTAAGTGTCATCATAATTTCTCAGTCTCCTACAGAATACTTTAATTAATCCATCACAAAACTTAAACCAAAATAATAGATACATATTAACTATGAATTAATTACACCTGGAATAGTTAATTAGGTGAAAGTTTTCTTACTTCTGTGGCTTATCTCTTTTAAATTCAAAAAACTCCTCAGAGGATGTAATACATTTTGGAAATCCAAAAGCTTCTGAAAGGTAGAATTTTACCTGCTTGAGTAAGCAACTGTTTAAGGCAAAATCTGGTTTGATTTCATGTAAGCCTAGTAGTCATCTTCATTTACTCAATGGTTTTGAAAATATGAACACTTCATTTAAAAAAAATTACACCTACAGAGCTCTCTCTGATCTTTTATAAAATATATCTCAAATATATTTCAAATATATATATATATATATATATATATATATATAATTAAAAAATCTCAAATATATCAAAAACAAAAAATGTTTGTGCAAATAATTAAGATGTTTTATTCTTGGGGCAAACATATTTCCTCTTCAAATGAAACTTATTTATAATTTCCCAGATATTTTATATAAAGATAATCACCATATTTTATAGATAACAATCGCTATCATTCATTTGCTGAATACAGTGGAACAGAATTGAGTTTTATCCAGTTTTCTAGATGAGAACGCAGAGATTGGCTCAAGGAAATGAGAGGACCATAGATTCAAAATCAGAAATTCAAATCCCTGTGGTTAACTGGTTTTTACTTCTTTTTGACAGTCAGCAGTAAAGCAAGAAGAATACTCTTAAGTTTAATTCCAGAGAATGATTTTAACCTTGTTATTGAAAGTCAATTAAGTATATCTACATTATTATGGAAAAAAATCTTAATAGTTTATCCTAGCTATGGAAATCATAAGCATCTCATGAAGCATTTACCAATGGGGACATAGGGCTGGGTTTATAGCTCAGAGCCAACGACATAATACATAGCCCCCAACTGGCAAGCACAAGCCCTGCATTTGACTCATAGTACAAAAAGCAAAACAAATCAAAACAAAACAAAAAAACCACAAAAATATGTCATACAACAAAACCAATGTGGACATTATTTAGCATTTGTTTTCCTTTTTTATTACTCATCCCTTGTCTTTCACCTCTCGTTTCCTACTTTATTAACCTCAAACACTTGCAGACAAAAAACAACTTTGGGGACTTAAGTGCTTGGTAAACAATAACCATGATTCTTTTACTGTTAGCTGAGATGAATGTCACTCCTGGAATATCAAGATTTTGCTGCTGAGCTGCTATTTGTTTTGCAAGTTGCATTTTCATAAATCTAGTTTCCTGCTATTATGAAGACATGCTCTCACTAAACAGTTATCTTGGTTGCTCGTCTCTCATTGCTGGAACAAATACCTGACACCCAAAATGAAAGAAGGAAAGGTTCATTTACCTCACACTTACTGGAAGTTTCATTCCATACTTGGCCAGCTCCAAGGCAGACTGGTACATGGCAGAGAGCAGCAGTTCATGGCAGTGGGACAGCACTGCAATGGACAGAGGAACGGACCTAAATCCAGCCTGTTTACAAGGCATTTGTGAGACCCGGGGATGGAATGGTATGAGGCTCAATGTCACAGATCTACATTACACTGATCATCAGATTTCACCACCACCTAATGCACCATTCAAGTCAAATGAATTATTTAAATTCCTTAAATTTAAGATGGCGATACGGCATGGCATCCTTTTATTTAAATGTCAAGTAAAGTCATTATATTATTTGAAGTCATTCTATTTATTATCCCAGATGTATTCCATGAACATATAAAAAATTGGTTATATTTTGAACTTATATGTTTCTAATATATTATATTTTAAATATACATTTTCAAAATTGTTATTTACTGTTGTTTGTTTTGTACTTTATTTATTTATTTATTTTTTTGGCAGGACTACGGTTTGAACTCATGACCTTACATTTGCCAGGCATGCACTTGTGCCACAGAGCTATCTTTCCAGCCCCTTTTTGTTCATTTTTAAATGTCAATGGAAAATATCATATTTTAATACATGAATAGATTCATGCAGCAATGAGTACATATAGGTGACAAGAAGATAGTATAACAATTATTACTTCTTGCTTTACAAATTCCTTCGACTAAGAGGGGAAGTATTTTTATACCCTGCCCACATGTCTCAAACTCCTCCTTTGAGTTGAACAAGTGTACATTTTATGCACACTGTGTATAGTTTATTCTTTATATAAACTATAGTGTGAAACAAAGGCATAGTACATCCCATTGTTCTTTATTGCATTTAGCAAATGCTGCATGTTGAATAAACTGGAAGTGTTTGGCAAATCTTAATTCAGAAAGCCTATTGTGATACATCTATAAAAATGTATTCTCATATCATGTCTATAAGTCTCATGCTGGAAATTTGAGCTAAATGTCTAATTCAATGTCAAAATGCTTTTGTTTATTTTTATTTAATATTTTTTTGTGGGGGACCGGGACTTTGTTTTTATGAGACAGGTTCTCTCTGTGCAGTTCAAGCTGGCTTGAACTCTCTTTGTAGCCCAGGCTGGCCTCACAACAAGCCTCCTAGCTTGGCCTCCTGAGTGCTGGGATTACAAGCTTGTGCCACCACGCCAGGCATGAAGTGTTTTAATTGTCCTTCTGTTTGTCTTTTATCTTTGATCAGTGATCTTTGGAATTACTGTGGTTACCAGAACACAGTGAAGCACATTCATATAACATGAAAGAGCTAAGCAATACTGCCGTGTTCTGCCTGCTTCACTGGCTATCTTTGTCTATGTGTCTCTCCTCTCTAGCTTTCCTGCTTCTTGAGTACAGCACAATGCTGATATTAGGCTACTCAGTACTGCTACAATGACTTCTAAGTATTTAAATGAAAGGAATTGTTCACCTATTGTTTTAATAAAAGCTAGAAATGAATAGGTTTATTGCAGAAAGCATATTGAGCAACAAGATAAACTGCAAAGCAGGTTTCTTGTGCCCAACAGCCACGTTGTGAATACAGTAGAGAAGTTCTTTCAGAAAACTGGAAGCTCTATTCCAGTAAACACAAGTAATAAAGTGAAACAGCCTTCCTGGTGCCATGTAGAAACTTTTCATGCTACTAAAAGGTGATTAAAACACTCATGAAACTCTCCCAAATGGAAGCCTTAGCCAGAGCTAGATTCTACCTCCCTTTAATTTTATGAAGGCCAAAGAAATGAGAAAACCTATAGAAGAAAAGTGTGTAGCCACTACAGGTTGGTCTATGAAATTAATGAAAGAAGTAAGTATTACAGTGGAGGAATGCAGGGTGAAGTATTAAGTGCTAATAGAGAAGTGCCAGCTAATTATTTACCCATAGGTTCACTTACCTAAGATCCTTGATGAATGTAGGTACATTGGACCAGAGATATAGCTCAGTGGCACAAAGGGCTGGCAAGTGCAAGATCCTGAGTTCCATTCCTGGTATACATTTCAAAAAGTACATTAACTTAAGTACATTAAGTCTGATTTAGACTAAACAGTCTTCTGTTATCAGGAAATTCTATGACTTTTATAGCTAGAGAGCAAAGACCAAGGCCTTGTTTTAAAGTTTTCTTAAAAAGGCTGACATTTTTATGAGCTAAATTAGCTGGTATATTCAGGTTGGAGCAGCTGCTGTTTTACCATTTCAAAATGGCTCTGACCCCTAAATGTTATTCTCAGTTGACTTTGGTGCTCCTTTATGCATGGAACAATACAACTTTGATGACAGCACATCTGCTTAAAACATGTTACATTGAATATTTTAAACCTTACTGAGCTTTGGGCACTGGCAGTATTACAGCCTGAGAAGTTTACCCAATGTGAAATTACTATTAACTCAACATACTATTGAGACATACTGCTCAGAAAAAATTTAAAAAAACCAAAAAACTTTAATATTACTATTCATTGACGATGTGTCTGATTATCCAAGAGTTTTGATGGAGATGCAAAATAAGATTAAACGTGTTTTCATATCTGTTAAAACATATCTCTTCTGTAGCCCACGGATGAGGACATAATTTCAACTTTTAAGTGTATTTGATAAACATGATTTTGGTTTTTTGATTAGTACACGTTCATGGCACACAACTGTATTCATCATGGGAAGTTAGTGCACGTTTATAATTATCCTACTTTATCCTCCTTTCCCTTCTCACTGTCCCTGCTCCATCCATCTCTTGATCTTGTTGCTTTTCACCGTTCTTTCCTCTCATTTACCATCATCTATCTTTTACTTTGCTCTTTAACTTATTCCTACTTTAGGTTTGGACATAAAAGAAACCATTTGTATGTAACCTGGCTTGTCTGTTTAATTCCGCTGACATTATCATCTCAAGATTCATCTATTTTCCCACAAATGACTCACATTTACCCTTCACTGTGGAAGAGGAATATTACATTGCATATAAGTATCACAACTTTTATAGATTCTGCTGTTGATGGACATATAAGATGCTTGACATTTAGCTATACAAAATTGTTCTGCCACAAGGATGGGCACACATGTACCACTACAATACAATGCCTTTGACTCTTTAAGGAAGATATCCAGGAAGAGAATTCCAAGTCTAGTGAAATTTCTATTTTTTGGTGTTGTGTGGATCTCTATACTAATCCCCATAGTGAGTGCACTAGTTGACATTCCCACCAACAACACAGAAATAGTCACTCTTTTTTTTTTCTTAGAAATATTCACTCTTACCCACAGTCTCATCAGTATTTCTTATTATCTGATATTCTAATCATGGCCATTCTTTCTGGAGTAGCTTCGATCAGTGTTGTTTTAATTTATGTATCTCAAATGACCAAAGATATTATATAAAATGTTTTCATGTATGCATGTCCACTTACATTTTAAGTAGAAGTGTCTTTTCAGTTCCCACTTTTAGATTGGATCTTTAATTTGGGTCTTGTATTTTTTTTAAAAAAATAATTTCTTTATATGGTCCCATATCAGACTTCTATTCAAGTCTTCAGTCAATTTTTTTTCAATTTTTTGCATGGTTTCTATTTGCTATGCTGGCCTTATCCAGCCATTCAATTGCTTTTTAATAATCTCATTTGACGGTTCCTCTTGTTATTCTGTTGAGTACCTCTTAGCTGTGTCCATGTCTTCATGAATGTTATTGTTTTATTTTCCAGCATGCTCAGTTTTTCAGTTCTAATATGAGTATGAACAAAGTAAAATGAAAACCTTTTGGAAGATTCTTCATTCTTTTCTCCTTTTTAAAATATAGTACAGGGTCTACAGGGTTTCACTATATAGATCAGACTCGTAGTGATCTGCTTGTGTTCAGCCTCCCAAGAGCAGGGATTACAGGTGCCCGCCACCACGCTCGGTCTCCACTGCTGTCTCAATATGCCCCCAGGGCAGGCTGGCATGGCTCACCACATCAGGGTCTGAATCCCAGCCACTGCATCTGCCTAAGCAGGTACTTTAACCCCCTGAGTTATTAGGCTGGCCCTGGATTCTTCACCCTTGACACCATTGAAAGTATCTGTGATTCACACGAAGAGACTGAAACAGCAATATTGACAGAAATAACAACGAAGTGAGTATTCAGGCTAAATGAGAGACTAGGAGATTCAGTGTCAGAAGTAACTGTGAACGTGATGGAAACTGAAGAACTGGGGAATATAGCAGTGGAGCAGGCGGATGACACTGCAGATCGGTGACCTCAGTTGGAACTAGTAGGAATTGCTTCTTTTGAATAAACACATCAAGTTTTACCTGCAGATGAAATTTGTGCTGAATATGTTGTGAACATTGTTGAAATAAGAGTAAGGTCTTTATTTTTTAAATTTATTATTATTATTATTATTATTATTATTATTATTATTACTATTACTACTACTACTATTATTATTATTTAAATTTAATAATGGTTATATTACATATTTTCATCATCAGATCAGTTTAGATTGATAGATATAGGTATATAAGATTGACCAAACAAACATTAACACTTTCAATAAACATTACTTTTTTTTTTTCTTTTCTCCTTTCACTTGTTTAACAGTTGACACATTGCATATTGTCCTCACAATAGTTCCACAGAGCACAGTGGTATGTGGACCTTATCCACCTTCCTACTGAGGTTGCTAAGAAATAGAAAAAAAAGGAAAAGAAGATTCTTCTCTTTGCACTAAGAGGAAGCAGGTGCATACACAGTTAAATGTTCCGCAATTGCAGTGGGCCATCAGTGAAGTTTGCCATGCTGGAAGCTATTGATCCAAGCCTCCTACAGCTCATCTCATCAGTCTAGCTCTGCGTTTCATGCATTGTAATTAAGTGATCAAGGGCAAGTCAGAACAAGACCTGTACAACAAAACATTCATTTTTTTGTATCTTCCAAGGTCAAATCCCCTCAGGATTAAGGTTGGGACCACACACAGTACTTTGTAGAACTGTTGTTTTTAGTATCAGCCTTCGGGAGCAGTAAGGTCTTTAAAATGATCAGAAACATAATGGACTTACCACTAACAGGGCTCAAAAGGATTGACTCCTAAAACTGACACAAGTTGTGCTGTGGCTAAAGTAGAATCAGTAGCACTGCACGCTACTGTGAAAATAAGAGTCATTTGTGAAAGCTTCATCTTCTTTGCCCTCCTCAACAATCCTTGATTTTTCCCTACACGCAACATAAGCAAAAATAACCCTACAATAACTAACCAAATTAAACAACTAGCAGTAGGTAATATTCCAGCTGGATTCCTCATATCCCATAACATCCCTATCACAAGCATTCCTCAAATAACTATACCTCTAAATGTGAAACTTACAGCACTATTCTTAACAATCCTAGGCTTCACTATTGCCTTAGAACTAAACACAATGACCAAATCCCTAAAAATTAACTATTCATCCAAGCCTTCCAACTTCTCTAACATACTAGGATACTTTCCTATACTAACACACCGATCCTCTCCACACATGAACCTCTTCATAGGCCAAGACCTCGCATTTTCAATAGTAGATTCAATTTGACCAGAAAAAATACCCCCCCCACATCTCCTTTGTACAAACAAAAGTATCTATACTAACCTCAACTCAAATAGGCTTACTAAAATTTTACTTCTTTTCATTTCTTACATCCATAACTTTCGCTACCATTCTCTTAATCTAATTTGCACGAGTAATTTCCAGAACAAGAAAAATGCAAGTAAATAAGGACCACCCAGCCACAAACATTAATCAGTAATTATAACTATAAATAGCAGCCACTCCTGCAGGGTCTTCACTAAAAAAACACCACATTACCCCCTTCCGCATCATAAATCACTTATTCACCTATCCCATAATAATCAATCATAACCTCAATATGCTCATACTTCACTCATCAATACAACATCACAAAATCAGATAACACACCTAAAAATAAAGAAAATCAAATAATTACATTAGACCCCCATGTCTCAGGATATTGTTCCATAGCTATGGCAGTAGTATAAGCAAATACAACCATTATCCCTCATCAGCAAACTAAAACACCACCAACCCCAAAAACGACCCACCACAACTTAAAACAATTCCACAACCAACACCCCCACATACAGCTAAAGCCAGTCACAGATGAAGTTGGTAGTGAGCCTCTTGTTTTCTACCTCCCCAGTGATGCAATTATAGGCATGCACCACCATGCCCAGTCTCAATCACTGTCTCAGCACGTCCTAGGGGCAGGGCCAGCACTTCTTTCTCAGACAAAACCTCAGTCTCAGCCTCTGCTTAAGCAGGCCAAAGTGATAACTTTGAATACCACTATATTTTAATTTATACTGCATGGTTGAAGTTTTGGTCCCTTACATCAGAGTTTCATGTTTAAATCCTAATTTTGTCATTGTTATCTATGCAATAGGAAGCAAACATTGACACTTTCTAAACCTTTGTTTTCATTTAGATAAGGTAAGGATAATAATTATCTCCAAAGGGTTTGCTAGAAATAAATGAGAATGCTGATCATTTTATAGTAATCATTTAATAAATGTTTCTAATTTAAATTGTACTAGTTCCAAGAGATTTAACAATGAATAATAAAAGAGATTAATTCTATTCTTCCAGAGAAGAAAATATTTTAGCAAGACAAAAACATGTCAATAAGCTAATAAATAACCAAATTAGTCTTCTTTGTATTTAGCAGGAAAGAAAAAAAAAAAAAAGAAAACTCAAAAACTAAAGGCAAGCAGTGAACACTGATTGCATTTTTTTTAATTTAGTTTTTTCTAAGCATATACGTCACTTCCAGATGTGTTGTTAAAGAGGCTGAATAATCTGAAATTGGCTGATTTGCACAGATTACAATCAAAGATCCTGGACTTGAAAGCCCTGATAAACCACATTTAACTTAGATTAGGATTCCAAAAAATTATTGGAAGTGTCAAAATTTTTTGCTGAGAGTTACATGAAATCAAACTGTATAAAATCATAAAGTTTAGGAGGCTCTTTAAATAATTTTGCAAAATGAAATTAATATTTCTTGAATTTTGAAAAAACTTTCTTTACAAAATCAAAGAATAGGTGTCACAGAGATGTAGGTAGGCAAATATGAACATTCAAAAATGAAGAAAATGCATCATGGAAGACATAATATAGACAATTTTATTAACATTAAGATAACGTAAAGATTGAGAACTTCATTGAAGTTTAGAGTGAATTAAAATAAAATTACTAAAGCTGGGTTATAAAAAATAAATTAAGTCAGAAAAATAGGTTAGGTTGTATTAAAATTTCTGTGGCAACTTAAAATAGACCTAAAGAACAAGAAGCTATGTAAGAAAACATTCATAAGGAAATATGAATAGACACAATATGGACAAATTCAAAAGCAAGAAACTCAAAAGAATTCAGAGGAGAGAGTTTAATATTTAGCAGATACATAATTGCTTTTGTGGAAATTCAAGAATATATATATATATATATATATATATATATATATATATATATCCCCACATCTACATCCACAGGTACTTCTACTCCTTCTGTTTCTATTTCTGTTTCTGTTTCTGTTTGTGTTTCTATTCTACTTCTCTCTTCCCAGATAAGTGATAGAGGAATAGATAGATAGATGATTGATTGATACACAGACAGACAGACAGACAGATAGATATCAGCACAAATTGATAATATGAACATGATGGGAGTTTGATATCTGAGGAAGAGAATTTCATACATGCTACAGGAACTAAAACTGGATTTTAGAGACTTGTCTTTGTAAATCACTAATGCAATTCACTTCTATATCAACTTATGGCTTACTCTGACATTATATCTATGTGTGTATATATATATATATATATATATATGTATATATATATATGTAATACATATATATACATATATAGAGAGAGACATTTTCAATGATAGATTTCAAAGAATTTCTATATTACATATATAAGTAGGTGTTCTACTTATAGGTGTTCATACATAGTAGGTGTTCTAAACATTTAGGTTTGTCTTTTGTTCCCCCTTTGGTAACTATGCAGTTGTAGTAGTTATGGATTCAGAACTTTGCAAAGAATACATTGTGCAGAGGTAAAAAAACTTTTCACTATATTCATGCCCTTTTGGGCTTGGTTCATTTATGTTAGTTTCTTAATAACTATAGTTAGCCTAATATAAAAATTACTGTAATTGTTGAGCTAGCTCTCAACAAAAACACAGGTATCATATGTTCCTTTGATGTAAACTCCTAAATCCATACATATGTAACTAAACATATATGATTTATCATGTTCCCAATGAATAACTAAGTTTCCTACTAATTATAGTATAAATGTCTAGGCTGACTTTTGTAGATACCCATGATTGAACCTCCAATTTTAGATCAGGAAAGAATAGTTTTATTATTAGGGCATGATCACTAACCCTTTTTGCAAGGAAATGTTTCAGTGATTCTGAGGTATGGTTCAGAAATCTGCAGATTTATAGAAGTTAGCAAATTTAGCTGGTGATACACTACAGCATACTGTATGGATACTGCCTCTTCTCACACACATACAAAATACAGCTGTCCTATTTTTAGCTAAATCACTAGAAATAATTTCAGCCATTTAAAAGTGAAGCCACGATTTCTTCATCTAACATCATCTTTCAAAAATGTCTTGGTTTCCACTCCTCTCATCCTCAACACCTCCCTCTGCAGCCCATCAATGCGAAGATTTACATATCCTTCACCAGTTACCCTCTTTAGCTGTTTTTCAGCAAGCATCTCTGGTAACACTGTTATGGCCATATACCCTACCAACCCCAGGCTCTATTCATTCAGTGCAGTCCCGCTCTCATCACTTCCTAGGAAAGGTGATGTATGTAATGTGTTCCATCAGGTAGTAAAGATATAGATTGTAAAAAAAAATCCTATTTTTAAATTTGTCTTTATATTTTGTAGAACCAAAATAGGCCCTTAAAAAATAACCAATGCATTCTTTTGCATGGTGATAATAAGAATTAGTGGGACACCTCAATAGAGTTATGTTGTTGCTTTCTACCACAATGTTATAATGTAGAATTTAGTGATGAATGTATTTATTTATCATTAAAAACATTTAAAAATATTTTAATGGATATATATGGCATAAGAGTTGTAGGTATTACTGAGCTATTATACAATATCTAATTAAGGAATATATTTGTACATCAGATACATTAATGTGTAAATCAGTCAAATATTTATTTAGCATTTAATAATGAGACCACCAAAAAACCTTTTTTTCTTGCTCTTGTAATGTGCAGTACATAACTATTGACTAACCACACTATCCTTCGCCAAATTTTGGATATCTAACTATAGGTTAGTGTATATTTCTCAATTGCTGTCCTTTTGCAGGGTTTTCCAGGAAAATGTAAATTAAGTTGTGCAGTACAATTTCTGTCATGTGTTTTAAATAAATTTTAGTTATAACAGAATATATATCAGTATATATAACTTAGGACAGGGTCTACAGGGTCCACAGGGTCTCATTACATAGTTTGGATTTGTAATGATCCTCCTGTTTTCAGCCACCCCAGACCTGCAATTACAGGCACATGCCACCTGGACCACTTTCAATCACGATCTCAACATGCCCCACAGTCGAGGTCAGCACAGCACCCTGGGGACCGAACCCCAGCTGCTACAGTCTTCCTAAGCAAGCATTTTAGTTCAGTGAGCCATCTGGCAGGCCCAAAAGTGTATGTATTATGATCATCCTATTTATATTATTTATGAGTATTTTTGTACACATAGTGTACACTTATGAGTACATACATGTAAGTACTACCGACATAAAATACACTTATATGTATGTATGATTTGCATATGCATACTTGTATGTTAACTAGATTTGTACATCCGAATAATTCATACAGATAATTTTTTAATATTGTATTTCCTGTTTTAGAGTGTCCTACCATTTGGTGAATGGCAGTAAGGGCTTTTTTTTTTGTCTTTTTGAGACAGGGTCTCGCTATGCAGTTGAGGCTGGCCTTGAGCTCACTTTTGTAGCCCAGGCTGGTCTCGAACTCGCACCAATCCTCCTGTCTCAGCCTCCCGAGTGCTGGGATTACAGGCATAAGCCACCACGCCCAGCTAGTAAGGGCTTCTTTAGTGCATATGGGTTGAATATATCGCTGATTTTATAAACAAGTTTTTATTCTATCTAATTAATACAATGTCAGCAACATCAAAACTAGTATTACTATGGGGCAAATAATTTAGTAGTTTTAACTGAATATTTAGTAACTTTGGGGCTTTACAATTAAAATAAAACATGAGAGACCCACAGGATTGCAACTAATCATTATTTTGATGTATTGATCCTAAACTAAACAATATGGAATTCACTAAAATAATCATCATTTGCTGATATAATACTTGCAAGAAAAGTTTTATAACGCATGTGTTAAATGTAATGTTTTTATATTGTGCTACACAACGACATATATATTTTAAGATTTACAATGCAATTATCACCTATTAGAAACTATTCAGATTTTCAAAATCTCTCTATACTTACACGTTTATAAAAGTATTTAATAAACGAATGTCAGATCTAAGAAATCAAAAATCCATGATCATTTTCATAATTCTTTCCAACTGAGATGATTCTTCTAAATTTCATGTCTTGTCGGCTTGTTGATTATATGATATGATTAATCTTATTTATGTTATTTCACTACAAGAGTTATCTACTACTCATTTCTTGAATAAGTAATTGACATACATACAGGCAAGCTTTTTACGTATATTTCTTCCTTCACTGGCTGCAGATATTCTTAGCCTCAACTTGTTCATAGACTGGTCCTTAAAGAAGAGGACTGGTTTGTCCCAAAGACAATGCAACCAGAAGGAAAGGGAAGCCCAGAGCTAGGTGCATCTCACCTCAAAACTCAATGGGCCTAGTCCATTCACTTTCACTTTACATTTTATACTTTATTACATAAAAAATTGTGGGAGCCAGTGAAGAGCTGCTTAGCCTCTTAGGTAACACAAATGTGTTGCTGTTGATATTGGATAAGCTTTCCTGGAAATATTTAAAATAGAAATTACTTATAATTAACCAAAAGAGAAGCTTAATGATATTATTACACTATAACATAGGCTGTTGAGCTTAATGTCACTCACTATCTGTCTGAATATCAAAATGCTTATGCATAACATGGAACAGGTATTTCCCAACAATCATTGATACTATAAAATTTAAATCCCTGTAGAACTGAGAAAAAAACAATTATGCATTTTACACAAAAAATTTAGAAATCTATACTATACAGTATTGCAGCAGGACAATCCTATGACATTTTATTCCTGTCTCTTGTTTTCTTTTATTACCTTTTTCTTAAACATTTATTTGAGATAGAGTACATCAATAATTGATATGACATTAGAAGCAGTATGCATTCAAAATATCACAATGATCGTTATTCCAAGCATGGTTTTATTATTATACATTGCTATCCTCAGTATAGTATTTAATTCACAGAAATCAGCATATATAGTCAGGGCAAGAATTCTACCAATTAACTGCTAGTTTCAAGAGCCTGATGGAGATTCTTAGGACCATTGCCTTAACCATCTTCTGCATTTAAAAGCCAACAACTTCTGACATTGCCAGGTCTGCTGATAACACACTGGTATTATGGACTATTGGATTATATTGGGGTATTTTCCTGAATTCATGTACCTACAATATCTGAATGACAATGCAACACATCTCTCAAAAAAAAACAGAAAAGGTGGATATAAATGAAGGAGCATATCTATCTATATCTATATCTATATCTATATCTATATCTATATCTATATAATGAGGACAATGGCCAGGGAGACAGCTCAGTAGAAGAAGAATGAATGAATAAATAAGATTTATGTGTTGATTGATCCAGGCACTGAGAATGCTGTGGAAATTAAAAGATGGTTTCTGTCCATGTTCGTGTGCTAACCACAGATGACTATGTACTGACAATTTGAATAGCAACTGTTTTTTATTTAAGGCAATAGCATACTTCAAGGCAACTAATAAAGACATTTTTCTTTGACAAATAATATAAAAAATTTAACCAAAAGCCTCATATTTTTACAGAAATGAAGATTCGCCAGTAAGCTATAATACAAAGATATTTCTTTTCTGAAAATGTTGCACATACAAAAATAGTGACAAAGTATATCTATCAAAATAATCTTTCCTTCCACTTATTTAATACCTGGGAAGTCAAATAGCAATATACAAAAATCAAAACCAAAAGAAAAAGCAAACATGAATTGCTTAAAATGAAATATCTTTTTTGCAGAACCTGATTCTTCATATTTCTGTCTGTGTCTGTCTGTCTGTCTGTCTGTCTGTCTGCCTGTCTATCTGTCTGTCTGTCTCTCTCTCTCTCTCTGTCACTCTCTCCTTTCACTTCAGGAAAACAAGCCATCTTATAAAATAGTTCCAAATAATTTATATAATGAGTTCATGTAATATTAATTCAAATATTTGAATTAATGGACTAAAACAGAGAAGGGAATTCCTGGAGAAAGAAATAAATCCCTCAGTCATAATTTTATGTGATGCCAATTAAAATATACTCCCAGGTTGCAAAGTAGCTGCCAAGCTGAAGAGTGTATTCTGAAAATAATTCCAGAGAGGGCAAGAGCTTTTAGCATCCATCTCTAGAATGTTTCATCCACAAACATAACTCCATGTAAAAACAAAGAGAGTTTGTCAAGCACAGAATTGCATTTAGTACCCCAGTAGTTCTCTTAATTAGGATAAGCCCAGACTTCCTAAGACTCATTTTTAAGCCTAAGTCTCATCAGCATTAACTGATTTTAATTATGTGATTCTTATGAGCCTTTGGGTATGCAGTTGGACTGACTCTAAATACAGATATTAACACACATGTCACATGCACACATACACACATTTATTGTTTTACACATCAGGTTTTGAGGAATCTAATGATGGATACTAGTACTTTGTGCCACTCTCTCATGTTATAATTTTAAGAAAGACAAACATGACTTCTTTGTAACTTTATTTCCTACCTGAAAAATAAGGATGGAATACTTTCTGATTTATAGCTACTGTTTTAAAGACTTTTCTTCCTGAAGCATGTTTATGTATACACGAAAAATGAGAGGTGAGTCTAGATTTTGCATATACTCTGTGCTTAACATATTATATAGCTTCTTCCATTTGTATCCGCTACATTGTTTTCATAATTAAATACAATAAGTTTCAATATGCAAAGTTTGGTGTCCATGTGATAAACTTAATAAGACAATACTTAAATTAGCTTTAGTTCGAAGAATGGTAAAGATAAAAGTCCCATGTTGAATTCAATCACTATGAATACCTAGATTGCTAACATTGAAAATATAATTACAATATTTGTCCTCTATTTCCCCACATATTTTACCAAAATACATTCAGGTTTACAATATCTGAATTGCTTTATAATTTTACAATGATTAGAGTTATTAATAATTTTCAACAGTGAGAACTGCTGAGTAGTAGAAAACGTTTCATTCTGGAGGACTTTGCAACTCATATTTGACAAAATTTATGTATGATGGGAAATTTTCGTAAGGTTTTCGAAAAATATAAGTAACGAATAAGTTATGATCTTGTGGTACATTGCTTTCAAGAATGGCCCTATTTTGTTACACACTTTTCTTTGGCTTCAGGAATTACCATTTTCAGATCAACCATCGGAATAAAAACAAATAGAATAAACTCCCGAGACAGAGGTCAGCATTTGAAACTGCCCTTCACCACCCATGATGAATGAAACTCAGGAGCAAAATGGGAAGGTAAGAATCCCAGGTCATTCATAACCACTAAAGCAAAGCTGTGCCTTGGAGTTCTTTTGAAAAATCTGGAAATCCTGAACCTTTTATATATATATAGGCAAGAGGACAGGTTCTTAAATACAGGCATAATGCAGATAAAAAATCCAACCAGCAATGGAAATTGTATGCAGTCACAACATTTTTGAAGATAAGATTCAAGCAATCTAAAAGGGAAAAATGAAACAAATATTCAAGATGAAATGGAAAATATTTAGTTTTCAAACTGGT
>PVJA010006073.1:26160-46508 GCA_004027025.1 Myocastor coypus
AAAAAAAAAAAAAAAAAAAAAAAAAAAAAAAAAAAAAAAAAAAAAAAAAAAAAAAAAAAAAAAAAAAAAAAAAAAAAAAAAAAAAAAAAAAAAAAAAAAAAAAAAAAAAAAAAAAAAAAAAAAAAAGAAATTAAGAAAAAGAAAAAAACTTAAAATCACTGAGAGAGGTTAGATTTGTAAGGATAATTTTGGAACACTGATAGAATTTAAGAATTTTCCAAAAATAATCAATCAGAGAGAGGGGACAAAAGCAGAGGTAAAACAGAGGAAGAGGAAAAAGGAAGAGGAAGAGGAACAAGAAGGAAGGCATGAGTAGGAAGGGAGAGAGACAGACAACCCCTAAAAACGAAAACAAATTCTCAAGAGAAAGAAAACGCAACCAGATATTGTTGAAATGAAATGACATTAAAAACAACATGACTGGCTGGAGAGACAGCAAAATGGTTTAATTGCCTGCCTGTGAAATACATGGACCTGGGTTCAATTTCCAATACTGTGCTGTGCAGACCTCATGCGGGGCCCATCAAGGAAACCCAGCATGGCGGTGCACACCTATAATCCCAGCACTGGGAAAGCTTAGACAGCAGGGTCAGTACAAGTCCAAGCTGCGCAGAGAGACCTTGTAACACACAAACAAATAAATAAATACTTAAATAAATCCTAAAAATATCATAACAAAATTCATGAAATCAGTAAAATCTTTTGAAAAATACTATTTACCAACATTAACTTAGGAAGATAAAAAATAAAATCTCTCATGTATCTTGATATACTGGATTCATTCATGAAATTACAATCAAAATAATTTTGTGAAAAGTGCTACCCAGTACTAAAGTTCAGATAGTTCTAAAATGCGAACTCTTTCAGATAGTAAAGACAGTTGACCCCAATTCACTGGTTATGCAGCTAATATGAAAACAAAATCGGGTTGCACTTATGATTGTTCATTTCTTTTATTTGTGTAATAAGAGATTTTAATCTTTCCCAATTATGAAGCATCATTCATTATCATTCAAAAACGTTTCTAACTCTAAATTCTGTTTTTTGTGATAGTCATCTGCTTCTAAGTATACAGGTACAATATCTTTTTCTGTCATTCCTAATTCAGGTTTATAGCATCCTATGGTTTTTGTATAGTTGTCCTCGCAAAGACTCATGTAGTCATTGAGGCAGGTTTCTAGACTTTGTGATCAATTCATGATCCAGTGCTGGTACTATGGGTATAACTGCTGCTAGGATTATGGATGTGAGTGCTATTCCCACCTCGGGCAGATATCCTGAAAGCAATATAAGGAGAGGAGAGGGGCTACCTCTGTCTCCACTGCAGCTATGGTTGCCTCTTCCCCTGGTCTTTTGCTCTTGCCATTTTGCAATTTTCTGGCACTATGAAAAATTGTCCTCTGCCATGTGCTTCTCTGCCTTGGAGTCAGGCAGCTGAATATGAACTGAAACCTCTACCAACTGTGAGCTAAATAAACTCCTCCCTCCTCAGTTGTGGATTTGGGGTGTTTTGTCCCAGAATCAAGTGTAAAGTAGCTGGGACAGAATGTGGTATTTGGAGTGAGGTCCCCACTGTGGCTATCCCTGAGCATGTGTATTACAAGCCTTTGGGAAGGGCTTAAGGCAAGACATAAGAAGTGTTGGAGAAGTTACCTACAAGAGAATTACAGCCCTCAGCTGTTCTGTATGGGGGATTCTAGTCAGATCTCAGGAGATCAGAAGGCTGATGGAAATCCTGCCTGTAAAGACCAGGTTGGGGCGATGTCTTCTGTGAGGAAGGACTGCATTGCTTATTGGACATGACAATGCTCTATGGCTGGGCAGAAAGTGCGCCTACATTTTGCTTATTTCCAGAGACTGAGATTAAGTGTGGCAAACTGTTAATTTTAGAAAAGAAATTTCAAGGCAGTTGAATGTTAAAGCGGTGGCATGGCTATTCAGGGAGGCTTTTAGTTAGATTTAGGTTGAGAATTGATAACAAAGAACCCAGCAAAATGATTTCCAAAGTGAGTTTGGGCAGGCTGAGCCGGCCATAAAAAAAAAAAAAAAAGTGCTACATACAAGCGCTGGAAATAGAGCTCTAGTGGTATAAGCATAAGCACCTGGCTGGCAAATACAAGGTCCTGAGTTCAAGTCCCAGAACCACAACAAAAAGTGAGAGAGGGAGAAAGAGAGAGTGAGAGAGAGAGAGAGAGAGAGAGAGAGAGAGAGAGAGAGAGAAAGAGAGAAGAATGTTACATAAAAGGTCATCAAAAGGTTCTCAAGGCTTATCTCATGATTAAAATTATTGGTAATTAGAATAGTTGATTTATATGTATTTATTATATATCTGTAGATAAACACACATGTCCACCCTATGAGAATTAAAAGGAAGTGAAGTTTCAGTTCAATATTTGGATCCAATTTTTTTCTGAAGGCATCTGCCATTTCACAAGAAGCTGTCATGAGATTAATAACTTTAGGTGCAGTATTTGTTAATTTTGTACAACAAGAAAAATAAATATAGGATTCTACAGATGATAAATCTTCAGAGTCAGTATTTATAGTCAGAGAGGAAGAATTCCAGAGTAAGAGAAAGTTATTATTATCAACTAAACTTCAGGACAACTGCAAATCCTCTTAATGCCAAAAGTGTAGATTAAGATCCTATGGTACTTCAAGGGTCTCTGGGTATCTTATAGGAGAAGCAAATTCTCTCTAGAATAAATAACTGTTCAATAATCATGTCTTTTCACATGCAGTTTGTGTACACAATTCACACGTACTCAAAAGATGTCTGCAATCATGTTATGGTTTGTGTTTAGCTTCGTGCAGTCCTAAGGTGGCTTTTAAAGTTTTGGATTAATTTTTGATAATAGGGACTACGGGTATGAGGGCTATACTTTCCCTGGAACAGCTAACCCTCATACGAATGTGAGGAGGGGAAAGAGGCTTTCTATCTGTCACAGCTACTCCTCCTCCCTTTGCACGTTGCTGCTTTCTGTTACCATCAATGGTTGGCTTCTGCCATGTGCCACTCTGCCCTGGAGCCAAGTGAGTCTGGCTGAACCATCCACTAACTGTGAGCTAAATAAATCTTTCCTTCCTCAGTTGTGGATATCAGGTATTTTGTCCCAGCATTGAGCGCAAAGTAAAGGAGACAACTATGCAACTAAAGAAAAGGAAAAAAACAATAAATTAAAGTGGAGAAAGTGAAGTCTTAAGCTACAGCTATTGGAGTTGGAGTCATGAGATATAAGCCTAAAAGTCACTGGAATCATAGCCTCAATGTTAATTTCAGAATATAGTCTAAAAGATAGATTTTAAAAGAACCTGACAAAACCATATAGGTAAAACTTGGAAATTAGGGATGATAGAGTAGTAATTAACAGTAAATTAGGCATTGATTGCACATTAATTTGAATCTTACAGAGAGGGCTACAGAGAACTGCTGCATACAGTGTGATTGTATTAAACACTCCTGAAGTCTTCCTATTATGTAAACTTTATGACATGTAAATTTTACTTTAATAAGAAATAAAAAAGACCAAAAATAATCACTATGAATATAACCCAAGAATTATTATACAGAGAACAATGTATAAAATCATAGATATATTGTGTGCCATGTCTTAGCTACTTTTCTCTCTTTGCTGGGACAAAATTCCCAATGCTCACAATGGAAGATGGAAAGGTTTATTTAGCGCATAGTTGGTGGAGGCTGCCCCATGACCTCATGAGGCTTTGGGGAGGACACTTATACACAAGTCATAACAATATTTGACTCTTTTTAGTGAATGATCATACTTAAAATGTTTCAAAGAATTTAAAATTTGATGAGATATACTGTATAGAATTTGCAAACATTATTTTCATAATTGTTTCCCAATTCTCTCAATAATACTTCTTAAATTCTCACATAGAACTCTAGCTTAATTATAAAGTTTGTAAAATGCATCCAGTAAATATATCTAATTTCTTAAACAGGTTTTACTGACTTGTCTCTCTTTTCCTATGGATTATTTTACACTTGTATCTTAGCAATTATATTTTTATTTACATTATCTCTAATGAAATTAATTATAACACATGTCTTTTCTCCATTCTTGTATTTTTCACATATGAATGTATTATCAGTAAGTTGTTTTTAGATATATTAAAATTATTACAGGGAATAAAAACAGCATTTATATATAAAGGAAGAAAGAGAATGCAGGAATGCTTGTGTCTCTCCTCAGCAATGTTGCGGAATAAATATGGTATGCACATGCACCAATGTCCTACGGTGGGTGAATGCATTATGCACTGCAAACAGACACTAAGAAAAGATAAAAAAGGAGAAAAACTTCATTGTTTTTGCTTTAGACTTACTTTTGTTAAAGAGAGAAAAAGCAAAAATGACACATAATTTCAAAACAAGATGATAGCAAATTAACAATGTTATTGTATTGCATATTGCTATCTTCAAAGTAGTTATTTAGATTATAAGATCTGGGCATGAAAAATTGAGCAAACAATACAGCATTAAGTGTTCCTTTCAATGAACTAAGAGAAATTAATAGTACAGTTACTTTAGCTATATTATCTATAAGTACATATATACATATATGTATTTTAAAATTTTCCCGTGTTACTCTTCTAGTTTCTGCTATTCCAATTATTGTCTTTTGAGTAGTCTCTTTCCATTTCACAATATAAATTTTATCTTTTAAATCTTATTTACTGTTTCAATTTTGTACACTGTGCAGACAAAATAATGTTTACGCATGTGGGTCTGATTTATTTCACTTATGGATATGATCTCTTGTTGTATCTATTTACCTGTAAAGGCCTTAAGCTTATCTTCTTTATAGCTGAGTAGAACTCCATTTGTAGAAATATCGAATCTTTTTTATCCATTTCTCATTTGACGGACGTTAGGGTTGTTGCAAGATTTAGTTTCATAAATTGTCCTGTTATAAACATGGCTGCACATGTATCAGTGTGATATGATGTTTTCCATTGTTTTAGAATCGTACCCAGAAAGGTTGAATTAGGCCCTATTCCTAGTTTTATGAAGAATCTCCAGGCTGACACCCACAGTGGCTGTACCAGTGTACACTGATATTTTATATGTATTTAGAATTTTTAAAAATTTGAAGTCATTGCTTGATAGAATTTCAAAATTATATAATAAAGTATACTATATAACATGTGAATATTCCAAATGTCACATCTATAACTGCACAACTCAGATTTTAGCTATAAGAACATGGAAAAGTTTGAACTCATTTTTTAATAATTTTATCACAAAAACACTGAGTTTACATTTGTCAGGTTTCCAAACACATGTGAGATATTCCTAAATCCTCCGTAAATTGAACAATTCACACACTGAAGGGCTGGGGTAGCTTCAGGGTACATTATACATGTATGCACAGTTTTATTGTGTTTTGTAGTAAAAGAGGTTTTTTCTCTCTCTCTCGTTTACATGTGTACAAACACACACACACACACACATACACACACACACACACACACACACACACACATACACACACAAGACTTACGACATCTAAACCCAAAGCAGAATCCCTGACTGAGCACTTTTTTTGTTTTAATTTGGGAGGCGTCAATTGTAGAAACTGCAAATGACATCATCTACTATAGAAGTTGGTGAAAATGCTAAGATAACATTCTCCATCCCAATGTAACCACTAATATTCCTTTGAGGGATGCCTTACCTTGCAAGTCTGGGATTTAGTTTATAGGTCTAACAAGTATGACCTTTAAAATAATGTGTTGGCTATAAAAGGGAAAGAAAACTCTTTATAACTAAAATATATTGGCTACACAATCACTTTCCAGCTAGTAGTCTGATTACAATCAAAATAACACACCAAAATGAAACAGTTTACCTGTGATCAATTTAATGTGGTTGTAAAATGCTAATTATGAGAGAAAACACATTCAAGGCTTGCGGTCCCCTCTATAAAACTTGCAGAGAATGTAACACTCAGTGATGTGTAGCACATATGGGCAAGCAGATGGTCAAAGTATTATTTTTAAAAACAGGACTTTTGCTGACAAAATACAGAATTGGAATGGTGTGATTGGAAAGTTAAGAGGATGTTATTTATGAGCCAGTAAGCTCATGCTCAGTAATTGGATTCTTGCTAAATGGCAGATAAAAAGGACTAGGTGAAAAGTGAATGTAACTATAGTAATGAATGAGAAATTTTTTCTTGGAATGTACTTACCAGCAATTTCCACCCTAGCCCGTCACCTTCTACTTCTTAGACTTTTGATAGCAAGAAGAGAGATGGACAGTCTAGCACAACAGACTTGACTCCTGTAAGATATTAACTCAGTTCCTCTTGATTCCCATTGGGGGGAAATAATGAAAATTTTAAATGCGTACAAACAAATATTACATATAAATTAATTTTAACTTGCAAATATTATAGACCAAATAACATGCACTACTTCCTTAAAATCACTTTCTCATCTTGGTGCCCCTTGTTTGAACTCCAACATATTCTTATATATCAAGAATTTGTTATACTTGGGCCAGGAATACAGCTCAGTGGCTTAAGTACCTGCCTGAAAAGTTACAAGGTTCTGGGTTTGATCCTAGATATTGAATAAAAGAATACATTATACTCAACTGAGATTTTTCAGGAAAAAATCAATTCCTTTTTGAGTTTCTTAAGAGCTTGCTGGAATTAGTGACTATTTCTTGTATATATTATATTTGTCCACTAAGTATTTCTAGATAGGTCAGTGGAGACCTATTATTCAGTTAATAAGTTTTAAAACATCACATTTAAACTTACAGCAATTCTACAGTAGGAAAGAATCTGTTTTGTTAATATGATCATTTAAGAAAGGAAATTTGAAGAAGACTTAAGGACTAGCTTGAATCATAAATTCCCTGCAAAATAAACCTGTCATTGCATTAAATCATGAAGAATAAAATACATTTTCAAGTCTTCCATAGATCAGATCTAAAAGTTAATTTATGATATTTTCAAATATTTATGATAACTTCTGTTTCCCCAAATTTTACTACGGGACATTTGTAGACAGCCAAGTTTTGTACTTAGGTGTTACTGCTTGCTACTTATCAATGCATCCCTTTTTATACAGCATGTTTATATTCAAATATATATTTGTTCATTTTTGCATTTTGCAAAGACAATAGAAGAAACAAAATAAAATATTTATTGTATATTATTTTATGTAGGTGCATGTATATTTTTTCATTTATTTATTTTTAAAAAGAATAAATATTTTAAAACATAGAAATGGCACAGAATTATCGATTTTCACTAAGCAAAATGTTAGGAATTCAACAATGGCTGTTATATTGCACATTGTTGTCTTCAAATTTATTGTTCAGATTGCCAGATAGAAGCATGAAAAATGGATCAAAAAGAAGAGAAAAAAATGATTTAAGTATTAAATACTCCATTCACAGATAAGAAGAAATCAGCAATACAATTACTCAAGCTATTCTGTGTGTATATATTTATTCATTCCTTTATTTTTTTCTCCTTTTGCTCCTCCCACTTGTTCATTCCCTTCAAATAGTTTCTTTTCCTTTCACGTGGATTTTATTTACTCTTTCAGGTTCTTACACTAGCAAGACAATATGATGTCTTCATATGCAGATCTGATTTATTTCACTTATGAGTAATGTCTCTAGTAGCATCCATTTACTTATAAAAGCTTCGTTTATCTTTATTATATATTATGTAATAATGTATAATTATATATTACTGTCTAACTTTATATATAATTTTATATATTTTATAAATCATATATGTATAATCTATGATTTTTTTTGTGTGTGTGTGGCTGGCTCAGCCCACCCTGAGGGCGGGACTGGCATGGCATGTGGTGCCAGGAATCAAACCTTGGTCACTGTGCGCTTGCGTAAGCATGTCTAAGCAGGTACCTTTCAGCTCTGAGCTATTTCACCAGCCCAGTAAGATAGACAGATAGATAGATAGATAGATAGATAGACACTTCTACACATCAATTACATGCAAAATGTTAGTCTTAATGCTATTAGGGTAGGCACATAACTAAAAGTACATAATCCAAATTGTACAATGATGGACACTTCTGATACCTATTTGCCAACCCAAGCACATGAACATAGAATCTGTTTTTTGCACCATATCCTTACCATTTCTTTCTTTTCTTTTTCTTTTTTTCTTGTTTGTTTTTGATAAAGGGATTGAACTCAGGGCCATGCACTTGACAGGCAGGCACTTATGCCACTGAGCTATCTCCCAGACACTTTGTTTTATTTTTTAATAGCTAAGTATATTGGTACAGTTCACATATACATAGTGATTCCATTCACCATAGGGAATTTGTACCTGCACATGATTTACTTAGTTCCTCTTTTTCCCCCTTTCCCTAACATCTTGTAAACATCTCTATCCTGTACTCACAGAAAATATTATTTAAAATATATGTAGAATAGTTTGAATATTTGTATTGTTGATTTCTTCTGTTCTTTTGAAAGGAGTGATTAATACTTTTTTTTTTACTGATTTTTTTTCTCCTTTTCAATTTCTTATAACTTCTCTGTTATTGATATTTTGTTTTGTCCTTAAATGAATCACACATGTTAATATATGGTAACCTGAACAACTAATTTCCAACATGTAATACAACAACCATCATTGAATTTTTACTTAATGAAGTCTTGTGTAACTTCTATCGCTCTTCATTTCTATCATTATTTTGTATTTTTTTTAAAACAAAGACAGGAATTTTGGTTAAAGTCTATCCATTTAGCTATAACTGTCTCAAGTTTAATTTTTATGGCTGAGTAGCACTCCATTATAAAAATTCTCAAATTTTTAATGTCCTAATCAGTGGTTGAACTTTTGGGTTGTTTCTAAGATTTAGTTATCACAAACTGTGATGCTATAAACATGGATTTTCATACATCACTGAGACTTGATGGTTTTAGATCTTTTGTGAAGATGCCAAGCAGGGGAATATCAAGCTCACATAAGACCTCTAATTTTACTTTTGAGGAATCTGCACAATGAGGGAACTTCTACAATGTCTATACCAGTCCCCACTCCCACCAACAGTAGAGAAGTGTTTCTTGTTCCCCGCAGCCCAGCCAGCACTGTTAATGATTAATTTGTGAATAATAGCCTTTTTGTCTGGAGTGAGATAAAATTTCATTTGTATATTAATTTAAATCGCTTAAATGATCTGCAGTGTTGAGCAGGTTTTCATGCATTTGTTATTTGTACTTCTGAGAAATGTGTATGCATCTCAGATGTCTACTTACGGGTTGGGTCTTTAAATCTGAGGCATCTTATTCTTTTTAAAATTGTATATGTTCTGATATTAGTCCTTTCTATGAAGAATAAGTGGCTAAGATATTTTTGCATTCTGGGTTGACTTCCCCTCTAATGTTAATATCAGTTACAGTATAAAATGATTTTAATAGGATTAAATCCAAGTTTGTTGATTTTTGTAGCATTTCCCAAGCAAAGTTTTATTCATGAAATCTTTATTATCATCGATATCGTCAAGTATTCTATCTATTCTTTCTTCCAGCAGACTTTGTGTGTCCTTCTCAATAGATCCTTGAGGCATATTGATTTTAGTTTAGTGAACAGTGAGAGACACCAGTCTAGAGCGTGTGGAAAGTCACTTTTTTTCTAGCGTCATTTAGTAATTATTTTCTCACAGTAAACACATTACTCCTCTTTGTCAAAGGTACAGTAGTTCAGTGTGTTTAAAGTCGTTTTTGCTTCTTCTCATCTGTTCCACTGATCTTGAGGTCTAGGTATTGTGTTGGTCTGTTTGCTTTTGTGTGTGTTTCCTTGCTTTTCTGTGTGCTTACTTTTTCTGATCCCCATACTGTTTTTATCACAGTAGCTCTGTACTGTAATTTTAAGTCAAGGATAGTAATACCTCTTGCTTTACACTTATTACTAAGAATTGTTTTGGGTATTCTAGATCTCTTCTGGTTCCAACTGAATTTAGGAATGTTTTCTCTCATTCACCGTGGTATGCTAATGGTATTTTGACTGAGAGCTCATTAAATCTGCATAACAATTTTGCAGATTTAATAACATTTTTAGCATGTTGCTTCTTGTACCCATATGCATAGGCTACCTTTCCATTTTCTGATATCTTCTTTGATTTCTTTTTTAAGAGTACTGTCATTTTTGTGGTTGACATTGATCCTTTACTGCTATTCTATAAAGACATCACTGTCAGAGTAGGGAAGTTCAGTGAAGTCCTTTTGTGGAAGCACTGACCTGAACACAGTGTTAGTGTTGAGCTGAAGGACAGGGGAATCAGGAAATTTGGGTCTGAATCTTATTTCATCCTTGAATTTGACAACTCACCTCAACAGGAATCCAGTTTGCTCACTTTGTAGATATACATATGGCCAATGAAGATGTGAAGAATCATGGTGTCTCTCTAGTGTAAGAAACTAAGAGTAAATAATATTCAAAGTGTATGATGTATATTGTGAAAAGGAAAGAACAACTGGGATGAGGTTATATGTATGTATGTATATATATATATATATATATATATATATGGTATAGCAGATTGCTAACTGGTAGTCAACTTGTTATACCCAGATATATATTGAGCTACTCTGGTACTGAGTATGGGAGACCAGCCTGAGGATTATTGCCAGCAACATAAGAGACAGGACAGGAGAAGCTATCAGTACCTTGTCAGTGATACTGTTGGGGAAACTGTTGGAGCTTTTGGAAGCTGTTGGCTCTCCTGGGCGGTTCTGATGGATGGCCTTGTTGTGCTGACTTTCCCAGTGAACTATTCCAGTGAACTTTGCAGTGAACGATTCTTGTTATTGAAAGAGCTTGGCGCATTATTTTCTTTAAGAATGGCTATGGTTCATTTTGGGGGAGGTCTGGTCCGCACCTTGACCATGTTTCCTGGCTCAGGAGGGGAAGGAAGATGGTGCACCACTCAGACTGGTGGAGAAGAGTGTTGCGTTAGCGACCCTGAGGGGAGCTCAGCTTTCCTCATCACTGGAGGAGCTTGGGACCTCACTGCTGCTGAAGATTGATCTTTTATCTTTGGGCAGAGCTCTGGTGCTTACCTTGAGCTCTGCTTCCTGGCTCAGTTCGGAACTCTGAGCCTGCTATCACAGGGCTCCTGCATTCTGCTGGCATAGATTTTCTAGCTTGCATCACTGACCTTGGGGCCTTTCCAGCACAGATTTGTGAAGTGGCCTTGAATGAGACTTTGTCATGGACTCTAGCCCTCAAATTATGCTTCTGGAAGACATTGTTGTGAGCTCTAGGATTTCTGCTTCACTCATGCAGCGTACTGGGATCCAGGCTCTCAGCAGGATTCTTGGTGTTTAGTATGTGGATTGATTTCCTGCTCTTGTTGCATGTGATGCTTTAGGTGATTCTTTATAAAATATTGTTATAAAATGGGTCCTGTTTTATACTATTCCTCTTTGTTTATTTTTCAGGACCAGGAATTGAACTCAGGTCCTTTTGCTTGCCAGGCAAGCACTTATTCTACTGAGCTATTTTCCCTGGCCCCTGCTTCTCTTTCCCAAGCGCCAGATCATGACAATAGGCAGGATTATTGTACTAATTTCTATTGGTTTATTGAAAGGAACAGGTAACCTTTTGACCAACTTTATATACTTACATCTGACAATTTGAACAACTACTTTGAACATAACCATATTCTGTCTAGAAATAATTATTGGTTTCCTAATATATTTTTTAAAAATTCTCATTTCTAATTTTTTAAAATTTTCTTTAAAAGTAAAACTTTTAAAATTATATGCTCCAGATCACTGGTCATGTGAGAAATATGAGTTAAAATAACACTGAGTCATTCCAGAGAGAATGACTATCACCAAGATATGACCAAAAAATTCTAGTGAGACTGTCGGAAAAGAAGACTTTCTCCACCACTGGTGGGAACGTAAAGCCATACAATCATATGGAAATCACTATGAAGAGTCACTGAAAATTAGAATTACACATTTCATTTGACTCAGATATTCCCTTTGTAGCTACCTTCCTGAAAGAGTTAAAGAAATATGGTGTCCCACAAACCGGTACTAATAAAAAGAGAAATGAGAACCATCAGAAGAATGAAACCTCAAGGAATCACATTCAAATGAAACAGGCTGGGCCAGGAGCTGTGAAACCACTGGTCAACTGTGCCAGTATGGCTGAGGCTTCTAAGATGGCATGTACAACTGCCTCTCCTTACCCATTCTTAGAAACTGGCAAGTTTCCTACCTTGGAAACGCTCCTTGCTGTTAAATTCCTCAGTGTGATCAAATAGGGCCTGGGACAAAGCTCTTCACCTATGTATTTGCAATTACTTGTTTCTTCATCAGAGTACTCTAGGCTCAGATGTCAAGTGCAGAAAACAGGACTCACATTTTCAAAGTCTTAGAACCCAAATCTTTTCTAAAGATAGTGTGCTTATAAAATTTAGTTTGAATCATGTGCACAATGCCAGAAATATTTTTCAAATTCTGAATTAAAGCGCAACCAAGGGTAAAGTGCTTCTGTGTGATAAACATAATTTAAATTAGCACTCGTTTATTGTGTGTGGCTTCTGTTATCCACAATGCACAAAGTCTATATTTCAAAACTAATAGAAGAATAAGGCATGGGCTTCTGTCACACAGCCAGGAGACTTTGCTGAGAAAGCATACTGCGGATGGACAGTAATGTGGAAAGTGACCAGGACAGACATGGGGCTCTGGAATGAATCTCATCATGAAAGAAAAGCTTGGCTCATGATAGTTTCCCATGAACTGGTCTTTTAAGCTAATGGATAAACTAGAAAATGGATTAGAAAACATTTTGCTGGTAGATACATTTAGCCTTAAGAACATTTGAGAGATATTGTGAGTCTTAGAATTCTCTTGAGTCTGATATCACAAATGACGGCTGTTTCTTTTCTTTTCTTTTTCTTTTCATTTCTTTTCTTTCTGCAACTTAAAGATCTAATTACTCTGAGATACTATTTATTTTGAAATCTGTAAAAGTATTTAAACTTATGCCACATATCAGTTATCATGAACAAACAACTCAAAGTAATTTTGAAGTTTAGACTTAGTCTTGTAAGTTTAGCAGATGTTTGTATATTTACTTCAAGTAAAGCATTTTTGCCCAAAGGTATAAAATAGAAACTGATAATGCTAACATTTACATTTAAATGCACAACATAAACACTTTAAACTTACTGAAACCACAGGATCTATATCACTAGGTTTTACTGTTTTGTTCTTGTATCTGTAACGATTGTTCCCTTGGTGATTCTCAAGAACAGCTTAACTACACAATTTCTTTCATCTTGGAATGGTGTAACTGATAATTAGCTTTTCCTACTATCTATCTTGAACATACAGATTACTATTCCAAAATATACTATCTTTCCCTTTTTATATTTTTTTCTGAATTTAATTTAGGGCATTTTGTTTTATTTCTCTCATAAAATTCTCAACCAAAAATCATAGGACAGATATTTTACTGTGAAATCTTCATGCAACCAGGTTATTGGCCTATCTGTTATTTCATATGATAGATTTTCTTACATTGTGCATGAAATTATATTTATGTGTTCATAAGGTTTATCTACTACCATTGGAAACTTAGTATTCCTTGCTATGATTGGAATAGTAAGCATTACATAATGTGTAATCCTTAGTAAGAGGTCTCATCATGTAAACTCTCATCATCGAATGAAGCAATTTCAATTATATTATAAAAAGTTAAAATTTGTCAAGTTTTTAACAAGTATTCTCAGTAGACTACAAGTATACTGTCCAGCTAGATATAAAGATCAACTTGAGACCCTTTTCAGACAGGTTCCTGGGCACTTGCTTTTTTTTTTTTTTTTTTTTTTTTTTTTTTTTTTTGTCTTTTTGAGACAGGGTCTCGCCATGCAGTTGAGGCTGGCCTTGAGCTCACTTTTGTAGCCCAGGCTGGTCTCGAACTCGCACCAATCCTCCTGCCTCAGCCTCCCAAGTGCTGGGATTACAGGCGTGAGCCACCACGCCCGGCTGGCACTTGCTTTCATAATGCATATGAAAGCCTTTATTTGTTTAATCTCAAGAGTTACAATTGTGGGGCAATGAACTAAAATTACTTATTAGAAACTAAAAGTGAAAGGCCTTCCTCGAACAATCCCAAATAAAATTATTTGTCTTCGATTTATTTCTTAATACTCTTGCAAGCACTTTGGCTTTATGTGCATGCATGATTACATTATGGAAGAATCATTTTCAAATAAATGATCAAGTCCATTTTAGGGCTACTCCTCACAGGCTTTTATCATTGATGTAGCCTCAGTCAATCACTTGAGGAAAAACAAGTGTCCTGTCTCTCTTGACCTACAGGGCCAGGGATACAGACTTTAAATGTGGTGGGTGGAGTATGTTTTGCTTTTCATCCTCACTGAAACCCTTTAAAGCATAAAAAGCTCGACAGAATTCTAGGTCATTCTGCTCTCAGGAACAAAACTTAGATGCTTCTATTCCAGCATTATTTTATTTCTTCCTCTCTGGTGTGTGTGTACCTACTCAAATATTCTTGCGACCAACTTTGCAAGAATTTGATCTTCATGATAAATCCTTAGTTTCAAGTTAACATGACCTCATTTCCTCAGGGTTATTTTTATTTGCTTCTTTACGAAGAGTAAAATTATAATACCCTGTTCTCCCTTAATGTTTATCTCTCAAGAACCACTCCCACAGCCCTGTTACATTTTAGGTAAGTTTTACTCCTATGTGGAACAGATGAACACAAAACATCAGTGAGGAGACTCCTAGTTAAATAGTCCCTCCTTGAAGAGGGAGAGATATCCTATGAGACACTCCACATCTCTAAAAGAAACTCTTAACTGTGAACATTGTGTGGAGTTTTTTTTTTTTTTTTTTTGCGGGACTGGGGTTCAAACTCACGACCTTGCACTTGCCAGGCAGGCACTTGTGCCTCGGAGCTATCTCCCCAGCCCTGTGTGGAGTTTTTCATTGGTAGATTATTTTGTTTGGATTTGCTCTGTCAGTATGTACAGCTTTTGTCTACCACATGGTATACATTCAATATATGATAAAAATGATCATATTTTCAACCTAAACTCAATTTACCTTCTACTGTATTCAGTGTAATTTTTCTCTCTCTCTCATTCTTATTGTGCATGGGAAGTCAAGTTTTTAAATGAAAATGAACCATCAGAAAGTTTCTGTGAAGCAAATGCAATGCTCCTCTTGTGTTCTTTGTGTGTATATATGTGTGTGTGTACATATATATATATATACATATATATATATATATATATATATATGTGCATATTACTTTCTTGGTACATTTCATAAAACAGCTAAAGTGATCTTTTCCATTGTTAGCTATATATAGGAAATTCTTGCCTTTTCTATATATATATATATGTCTTCTGATATTCATAGCCTAATATTTTAGAATTGATCCAAAATTAATATAGGCATTTTTGTTATTGCAGGTTTTTGTTTGTTTGAGTTTTTTGGGCTTGTTTGTTTGTTTATGGTCATCTCTGAGATGGGATTTGGCTATGCAGTTCAGGCTAGTCTTGAACTCACTCTTTGAACTTGGGAGTCCTCCTGTCTCAGCATCCTATGAGCAGGGATTATGGGTATATGCCACCATGCCTGGCCCTATGGGTTGTTAACCACCGTTTCTCCATGTTTAATTAAACTGGATGGGGTAAATTGATGTCCTCGCCGCACTGCGCAGGCTGGACTTCGATGAGTTGACAAAGCAAATTCGTGGGCAAGCAGGAGGCAACAGTGGTTGGGGCGGTGGTGGGAGAACCAGGCCTGGACCCCAGCAAGGTGGACCCACAGGCTCCTGCGGCTAGCAGATGTGCTTTGGGTCTTGCACGCAGTCTGGCGGAGCTCTCCAGCCAACACCATGAATCCGGCCGTGAAGGCGCTAGCCTGGGCGTGGCGCTGAAAGTGTTAGCAAGCTGCAAGAGTAGGGAGATTGAGCAAGCTGCGCAGTCCCTGGACCGAAAGGCACTGACTTGTTAATGAAGTACATTTATAAGGGGTTTGAGAAGCCCACAGAAAACAGCAGCGCAGGGTTACTCCAGTGGTATGAAAAGGCCTTAGCTGTAGGAAGACTAGGCTCCATTATTAGAGCTCTCACAGCAAGAAAGACTTTAAAACAACAAAACAAACAAACAAACAAACAAAAAAAAGACTCACGTTACCCTGAAGAATTTGATGCCCGGGCTGGTGAAGAAGGGACTGGACAATGACCATCACCCTAGGAGCTCCCAACTGCACTTTTCGGACACATATCTGCTGAAATGCATTCTGTTTTCGAGGTGGAGGGGGGGGTCACTGTTTCCTAAATCCTTTGCAGGGTCTGCTTGACGCTATGGAGAGTTTTGTAGAACTGACCCTTGAACACCTGCAGAGCCACTGGTTGGTGTCATTCAGGTGTCGCCATATGTGCTACCCCTTGGAAAGGGGGTGGCAAGATTTGAGCAGGTGCAGATCCAAGGGCTGTGGTGAAAGGGAGAACTTGTTTTCAGACATGGGAAAACCTGGGCATTCGTACAGATGCCTGTCTTCCCAGAGAGGGAAGACTCTTAGGTTCATTGTAAAGCGCCTGCTGCATCAATAAAGTTCTCGGCTTATTAATCTAAAAATAAAAGTACTTCCTTATTTAAAAAAATAATATTAATCTTTAAATGATTAGGAGACAGCAAATAATTAATTGCTTGGATAAAACCACAAAAATATGTTCAAAGATTGAAATACTTCTAACAAAAATGCATAATTTATTTGAAAAAGAAGTTATTCCTATCTCTTTGAATGTAATTTTTAAAGGAAGCTTTAGCTTTATTCTTCTGAGAAATGTAATCAGTTTATTTTTCATTATAAAAATCATAATAATCTTATTACATTTGGTTAATAGGATACCACGCAGATAATAAATGTTCATATTTGTCTACTGATCATATTACTAATGGTGAGCTCATATCAGTAAAACATATGCCAGTTACACCAAAAACCTCTGTAAACATAAGCGTGGTTCTCTAACTCGGTTTTAGGGTTCCTGTAAATTTAAGTGGGGAAAGAAAACAAACACATAAATGTCAGAAAAGTAAATTACATTTGTGCCATTTTATACCCATTAAAATTAGATTTATTTGCCAGAAACCCAGGTAGCTACATCATTTAAAAATTATTTGAAAATATCTTCAGTTCTTTATTCCACTTTACAAGTAAACAAGTTTTCTTCACTTTGCTTCAATTTTCTCAACAGTTATAGTTCTGCATTTGAACAAGAGAAGCTTCTTTCTTTCTTGAAGAAGCAATGCTAAATATTGTATGAATATACATTTTTTTCATTAGAAGTGACAGTTTATCCTGTCACTTCTATACCAGGTTTTTCTGGTATAGGCTTGTTTTTCAAAAACTATACATCCTCCATGAATTCATGCAAGATCGTCTAGGTTTTTACAATAGAAGAGTTCATTATACTCTAACTCCTTTATTAACCCTCTTCTACCTGACAGAAATAAGATACTCTGGGATAATGTAACTTAGAGATCCTTCCTTATAATGGATGTTCAGAAAAAAAATAAAACTGTTAACAAGCAAATACTGTAGTGTTTCAGTTTAATTGTTATTATATTTGAAGTAGAAAACCTGTTCTGTCAGTAATAAGCTAACTATGGAAAGTTAGGAGAACACACTTTCCCCTGCTCCCGATACAGAGAAGAAGAGTTTAAACAGAAGTTTCACAAAAATGCATCAGAATTGGCCCTATCATCTGCTTCATCCAGATCTCAGGAATCCTAAAAGAGAGAGGCTAGGCAAAAATCATAGATGGGGACAGAATGATTAAAATGCACCTATGTTTTAGAATGGCTTGTGAAATGTGCGATTTCTCCTGATAATTAAACTCTGTCCTCTTCATCTACCTGTTTTTGTTTGTTTGTTTATGTCTCTTGTGTCAGCCACATCAAGGCCTGTGGCAATGAACAAGCAGAGGATCCTCCTACCAGGCCAAATCTGATTGTTCTTTTCGTAATGGCATGTGATAGAAGCTTCTCAGATATGGCCGACAAAGCCCATGAGAAGTGTCTGCTGGCCACTAAGGCACTCCCACTTTTGCCATACGCAAATAAGATCCTGTGCAGAAAGGTCAGTCGGCTCTCATCTGCGGATCTCAGCCTCAGAGAGTTCTGAGAGATGCAAGCTGCCTCCCATGGGCCCTTCTGCTACTAGTGCCAAAGAACAAAATTAATTTTATTTTCAAACCCAACCATTACACCAAAAAATAAAATGATTTAAAATGATAACATTGCAGTCAAGAGCAAAAACTGTTGGTGGATTTTTAAAACATGTTTTCACATTTAAAGATAAACTACTTCAAGAAATTTTATAGATGACTAACATAATTAGGAAGATTCATCTACTTCAGCATGTTAGGACCTTATACATAAAAGTTCTAAAATTATTTGCATGAGCATTGCTTTAAAATTGTCCTGCTAGTGGGGTGGTAAGATAGTTCAGCAGGCTCAGTGCCTGCTTAGGCAAGCCCGGAAGCTGGAATTTAATCACAGCACCACATCCTGCACTGGCCTCACCCCCAGGCACCGTGAGCCTGGGCCTGGTGGCACGTGCCTGTAACCCCAGGGCTGGGAAGGCAGAAAACAGGGGGGATCACTATGAGTTCAAGCTGCTGCATAATGAGACCCTTACACACACACACACACACACACAAAGAGAAAATGAAATGATAATTGTGATTGACTTAAATGTCACTCTTTTGTTTGTATATCTTATATTTTGTACCAAAAGTTTTTTGTTCATTTATTAAAGAAACAGACCTTTATTGTGGCTCAAGTTCATTACTTTTTTCTTCTGTTCCCAGGACTCCAAAAATAGGAGGAAAAGCAACAGCGTGTGGGGACTCTAAGACTAAATGAACCATTTGCAATCTATATGTTTCTCACAGGTGGAGGGCACTGGCTCTGCTGTCTAAGGAGGTTCTTCAAGATCTGCTACAGATGGATGCTACTCCTCATCCTGGCATGCCCAGGACAGCCCTAGCAGCTGAACATTTTTGTTCCTTGTGCTGCTGATGATAAAATTTAATCTTCTCTACTAAAGTCGATTATTCTACCTAGTGTTTTTTTCTGTAAGTTGAAGCTGTTGTCGTAGAGCTTCAGAGGGCCACAGGATGGATATGATTTCTTCTCTCTCTGTCTCTACTCTAAGTACCTACTGCTGCCAAAGTCAATAAAGATGCAGCCAAGGGTACATGGACTCAGTCGTCCTAGCTGGCCTGTGTTCATTTTCTCGATTCCCAGGGACAGCAGAAATATACCTAGTCTATAAAATAGACTCAGACTTCAGAAGAGAGGGCCACAGGTGCCCTGCTGTGTTTGGTGTTCCTTCTAAGCAAAATCATGTTTTTACTGAAAATAAGCTATTAAACGAAGAGGTGCCATAAAAGAGTATTGAGTGACTGCGTATTAGCACACATGTGTAAATATAATTGTGTGTCTACCCACACATACACACCCACACATACAAATCCTATGCCTGTTTCATTCTGTTATTGTTCTGGAAAACCAAAACTCTTATTACACAATACAAAATGGGTTTGAACTTATATTTTATGTTCATTTTGAGCTACTATTTTGGTGAGAAATTAGAAACAATGTCAAGATACTGAAAATATTAAAACTCTAAGCTTGGGATTGCTTGTTTCAGCGGTCTAAAGCACCTGCTTAGGAAAGCTTAGGCTATCACAGGGACTGCAATTTGATCGCCAGCACCACATGCTGCATCACCCCCACCCCAAGGGCAGGCTGAGCTGGCCCTTAATACAAATAAATAAATAAATAAATAAATAAATAAATAAATAAACAAACAAACACACAAATGAATCTCTAAGCTTAATTGTCTCCTGTGCATTAACATAACCAAAGGTGCAGGGACTATCGATAAGAATCAGAATTCAGAGCTTTCAAATTTCTATCCAATGTGATTTGTTAAAAAAAAAAAAAAAAAACATTTAAACTAATTTTTAAAACAAAATCATCTAAAAGCACAAGCCCTGTCAAACTATATCTTTCTGATACCCTCTTCTTTCTGACCAACACTCTTGTAAGAGCTCTGATACCTCCAGGCTACCACCACAGAGCCTTCTAGCTGTTTTCTCCTGGCTCCATGCCTTTTTCTGTGTCCTTGTTGTGTCTGTCTTGGACTGCTGAGGGGATCAGTTTTTCATAAAGCCAGTCTAACCCTTGTTCTCTGTCCTTGTTTGAAGTCAAAAGACCAGTAGTAAAATTTTTACCTTTTTTATTTTTTT
>PVJA010006073.1:46608-75558 GCA_004027025.1 Myocastor coypus
TTTTTTTTTTTTTTTTTTTTTTTTTTTTTTGAAAGTTGACATATTGCATATTGTCCTCACAATCGTTCTACAGAGTACAGTACCTTTCCAAAGCAAAAGGCAATTATAAAATAGGCTAAGCTGGTCATGTTAATTCATTCACAAAATTCTACCTTGCTTGAATTAATATTTCTTAAATTGCAGGATGAGTGTCTATATCCATGATCGAGTACATAGTTAACATGGCCGAAGCCCTGGGCTCGACCTCTATCACCAAACCCTAAACAGAAATACGCACAAAATAGCTCCTCATTGTATCCACTTGCTCTGTGATCCTGTTCAGGTTCTACCTTTAGTTCAAGCAGTAACCCAACACTTTATTAGAATAGATGCCCCTAACTGAGATTCTGAAAGCATTTCCATTCTTTCATTCCTTCATCCATTCATCACTCAATAACTATTAATTGCCTTTGATGCCACATACTCCAGGTGAAATTAAAGGCAAACACACTGGGAGGGCAAGCTCATGTTCAAACAGATGAGGACCCTTTATCAGTCACAAGTCTCCTACAAAAGCCTATGAAAAAAGCAAACAAACACACAAAGAAGATGGACACCGTACCTGTGCTCCCGACGTTTACCATCTGAACACTCCAAGAAGTCAGGTTGTGTGCAAGAATAGGACTGATTATTTTTCTCATTCATGTATTTGATACAGGGTCTCTCTAAGCAGCTTGGACTCATCCTCCTCCTCTTTTCAGCCTCCCCAGGCAGCACTGGGATTACAAGCATGCAGCGCCATGCCTGGATTCTTTTCACCAGCTCAGCACGCCCCCAGGGTTGGGGCTAGGGCGGCATGTGGGACTGGGATTGAACATTAGTCCCTTTGCCTGACACATTACTTATCCACTGAGCTATCTCACTTGCCTTAGGAGTGATGATCCAGTTTTAGTTTCACTTTAATTTGGCACCTCCTTTTCACCATTCATAATATATTCACATTGCTTTCCTCCTTCTTCCTCCTTCCTTTTTATCTTCTTTGTCACTCTTTCTGTGTCCTTCTCTGTCTGTTTCTCTCTTTCTGTCTCACTCTCTTTCTTTATCTCTTTTTGTATTTCCCTGCCTCACTCTGTCTCTCTCTGTCTCACTCTGTCTCTCTCATTGTCTGTCTCTCTGTTTTTCTCTCTCTCTGTCTCCCTGTCTCTCTCTTCCTCTTTCTCTCTCTGCCTCTGTGTGCTTACTTTTTGAAAATCTATGATGAATGTTATTTAGTATCAGTTACCCTGAAGAACATAAAGTTACTTCTTCTTTATCCACTCAATGAGTCCAAAGCCCATAGGAAAACAAAAATGGTGAATTAACTATGCGGATGCAGAAAGAGAAGAAAGTAAGTTCAAGCAAAGTTGGGCATGGGAAAGAAGTTGCCATAGTTTAGGTCTAGAATGTCCCCTAAAACCCTTATCAGTTCAGAGGCTACTGGAAAGGCATTAATTATCGTGAATTGTACTGATTCTAGATTAATCCAGGCAGTTCAGAGCTCAGAGTTGAATGTTTTCACAACATGCAATGTCAGAATCACAGCCAGTGAGGTTCATCCAAGGTGCCATTATTACTAATTGAAAACTTTTCCCAGAGCTGAATTTGTTGCTAGAAGGTTTTAACCTAAGGACATCAGCTGGCAGGAGACTCCCTTACTGAAGTTCCTCTTCCTTCTCTGCCTCTTGGCCACCCTGACACAACAGGATTTTTCTTTTCTTTTTTCCTTTCAACTCCTTCCAACATTCCATTTCTGCATTTGACTCTGTGACCATGGACTGAATGGTTTGTAACCCTGAGCCCTTCTTCTATTAACCTGAGACCGTGGGGTAGTCTGCCTCAATGAAGAAGAAAGAGACCAAGACAGAAAGCACCAGAGAGTAAGAGTTCTTGAGGTGAGCCCTGACCAAGAGCAACAGCCCACCGATAATCACTTCAACAGCCTACTGGACTTGGGGTCCAGAGCCAGAAAAAGTTTCTCAAAATCCAAGGAACCCCATAAAGGAGAAATTCTCTGCCTGCATGTGGTTAGGACAGCATCTCTGTCCTGAGAGAAAACCCTAAATCATAGCAGAGGAAGAGCAGAGAACAGTATGGTCAGGAATCTTCTTGAGTTATCAGGATATAACATAAAAATGCAGATTTTTAAGTGTTTCTATTTGTGTACTCTAGAGCTATAAATTATTTATAGATAAAATACCGCAAAATGCCAAGTAAACCAGATTTTTTTCTTTGTACTAGGCCAGTTTTCATGTCCTTTTTCATTTGCTGATGGATTTGAGCCTCTGCTGAGCTATAAAAGCAAAGCATTATACAGTGTTTATTATGGAAATCTCTGTCTTGGTTTAGTCATGCTGGCATTCAGTAACTTCAGGGGACGATTGGAATGTCACCATTTCAAAAACTGTTTTTATTGTCCTTTCATTGGGACTATCACCTAGATTTGCATTGTCCTGTTGAAATTACTTCTGAATGTCTCATATTTTAATTAGCTACTTATAAGAGACATTATTTATTGACCATCTTAGCAGAAATATTTTCACGATTTATTGAAGAAGTCAGATCAATGCATCATTGAGTTTTTGGATAATATCATTCCTCTTCAGGGATGTATTCAGCAGATATTATTGAACTGTTATTTCTTTTAAGGAAAAAAAACTAAAAAGTGCTTCAAAAGTTACATCATCAAAAACATAAAGGGTTGGTTATACTGTGAAAATAAAAACTTTTTGCAGAAACACTTCAATGCCCTTCATAGAACATAGGATTTTAACACTTATTTGTGACTTTTCACCTGGGCACACATTATAAAATCATGATTCTAGAGCAAATTATCCCTATGTTCCTTTCAATGACTAGGTTTGCATGACATTTCAAAAATTACAACTACTTTTACAAAAATTTCCTGATAAGCAATAATATGACTGAAAAGAGAAAAGAATAGTATTTTCCTCCTATGTGTCCTATCTTACTCTTAATCACTGAATAATATATTTACAATAAATTTTATCCCATAATATTTCAAAGATATATTGAAGATGACTTTTCTGTGGCTTTTCTTTGAATATTCATATTTATAGGAATTTTACTACAAAAATTTTTTCTTGAAATATTCTCAAAATATATTAAAATATAGTTGGCAAAACAATATATTTTGGAATCTAATTACTCAGTTGTTCTATAGTCATTTCCATCAATGAGTTGTGTAATCTTAATGTTATACTTAACGAAAAAGCAGATAATAAGTGTGCATTTGTCAGTAAACTTGGATTAGAGGTCCTTTTTAGCCTGGTGATTCCTCTTCTAGGTATTTTTCCAGAAAAATTGAAAACATCATGTCACAGTGTTAAATGTGGGACTGGGGAGATAGCTCAATGGCATAAGTGCCTGCCTGGCAAGTGCAAGGTTCTGAGTTCGATCCCCAGTCCTGAAAAAAAAAAAAAAAAAAGACAGTGTTAAATGTATTCCCATGTTTATAGCAATGCAATTTATCATAGATAAATCTTGGAAACAATCAAATGTCCATTACCTCAGGAATGAATATAAAAAAGATGCGGTCTCTTTATATAGTACAGTAACACTTAGCAATAAAAAAGGTAAACTGGAGGCTTATAGGTAAATGAATATGACTCGAGTCCATACTCATAAGTCAAATAGATCAGGATCACATATGTAAACATCATAGTGCCACTCTAGTGTAAGAAGCTAAGAGAGTAAATAAAATCTAAAAGTTATGATTGGTATTGTGAGAGAGAAAGAAACAGCTCAAAAGGAAAGAACAACTGAGATAGAGGAAAGGAGAAAAGTAGAAAGGGAAAATATGTATATACACAGGATAGCTAACATACTTGAACTACTAATTCTAATGGTTTATTGAAAGAAATAGGTAATGCTTAAGTGTTCAACCAATTTTGCTTGCCTATATCTGGAAATCTGAGCAACTACTTTGGGGATAACAACATGCCACCTAGCCATTATTAATTTTATATCATCATGCTTTGAAATTCTGTATTGTTTTACTTTTTATCCTCCTTAAAATGAGTAAAACATAAAATAAATGTCTTAATGAATTCATGCTTGATACAATGCTTTGCATATACTGCAGTGTTTAAATTACATTTCTCATGCTTAATAGGTATTGAAAATTTAGCAAAGCATGCTGATATTTTATTTATTTATGTATTTATGTATTTATTTATTTATTTATTTATTTATTTAATTATTTATTTATTTGTCTTTTTGATACAGGGCTCGCTATGCAGTTCAGGCTGGCCTTCAGCTCTCTTCTGTAGCCCAGGCTGGTCTTGAACTTGCACTGATCCTCCTGCCACAGCCTCCCAAGGCATTACAGGCATGTGCCACCATGCCTGGCCAATGCTGAAATTTTATACAATGGAATTTTTCACTTTCCTGAAGTTAATTGTTGCTGTGCTCTTTTTAATGATGAAGATATCATATCTTTACCTAGATTATTATACTTGCATTGAATTAATGATTACCAAGCTTCACTTTGTCTATTGGAGTGCTGATCACTAATAATAGGCCACAGTACATACAACTCATGTCTTGTCCTTTGAAAGAGCACAATGTGATGTTGTGAGACACATGCCAAGAATCCCATGTACACTCAAGTGACCATGATTGCTCTTATATTGACATTCCCAGATATTGTCACTGTTCAGAGATTTTCTGCAGGATGTGAGATATTCAAGTGAGCATGACCAGCACATTCACAAGTTAGACATTACCAGGTACTACTATCAACCCCATGTGGTGTAGAAGAATTGGGAAGCTCATTCCTAGCACATTTCTAAGGTATATAGCCATCACATTTAACAAATGATGATAGCTTAATTGTGGTTCTAAATTCTGCTAGTTTTAATGAGTTAGCCATAGCCCACTGGAATGGGTACATTCACAGAATTTGTTCTTTATACATTCAAAATTTTGACCCCAGATCACTTACACTTATCACATTGAGCTGAAAGTAATGGATCTCATAATGAAGTAATTGCACATACAGTTGGAGAGAATTCCTTTCATTTTAGGGAAACAGTATAAAGTTATTACTCAATGAACCCATTACTAGTGCAATTACTTGTAGGCCAATTTCTGCCCCTGTGGCTAATTGCAGGCAAAAGGACTTGAATACATAATAGAATGCCTACTGAAAACTAATTAGCAGTGCATTTCTATATTACTCTGTACAGGTGTTCGGTGACCTGTGGCCATTAAGTATCAGAAGACATTATTCAGAGTGGAAGTCAATCTCAGTACTCTGTCTAAGCTAAAATGGTATAATTAGTACATCTTTACTCAAGAATCTTAATACTTTTACTTTTTATTTTCTATCCTCAATCATAGTATACTATGTAGCATGCCTTTAGCTTTATTTTTTCCTTTGCCCACCCTGAGGATGGAGCTGGCATGGCATGTGGTGCTGGGGATAGAACTGCCCTCCCTGGCATCTGCCTAAGATTGCCAAAGCAGGCACTTTAGCCCACTAAGCTATTTTGTCAGCCTCAGTCTTTAACTATTTGAACGTGTACTCTGCAAAAATCTCATTATGTAACAGTGAAAATCACTAAACTATTTTTATTCAGTCTAGAATAAATATTGATAGCTATATTTTTAAATTATATACAGTATGGTTGTTATAGGTCAATGGAAACTTAGTAAAACTTGTAATAAATAATAATGTACATTATAAAATCAGTAAAATATAGTCAAATAGGAAACTATACATTTGCAAAAATTGGTAAATTGGAATCCAAAATGGATTAGAAAAATAGCTAATTTCTACACTTCCTTATTTACATGGCAATATATCATAAATATTAACTATGACAAAGATATTTGTATTTATCAAAAATATCATATTATTTCATTGATTTAGAATTATTAATACCTTTGCATAATTTTCAAGTATTTACCAGTATAAACAACACACTGACGAGTATTGTGCACAACCTCAGTCTACATTCTCAGATTGTGGCATTCCTAAGTCAAAATTTATAAATAAGTATATATGTTATTGTTAGAAACAAAGCCATCCTTCCAGATGAGTGCTACAGGGTGGATATCAGATGAGTGATCCCAAAGGGGCAGGTGTTCATGCCTCAAGCTCAGAGAGGAAATACTGAAAGATGCAACACTTTTATGATTTGGAACCTAGCGGCAGGTCCTTAGGTCAATTGAGAATGTGCTTCCAAACCGAATGAGTTCTGAGATGCTTTTTTGGTCATTCTCTGAAAAAGCTGTGATGGTAAAAAGTCCCATTGCCTTCAGTTTTCCCTTCTTCCTAGCTTCACCTGTGCTACCTGGTCCCATGAGAACACTGGTCACTAAATGACACTAGCAACTAACCTCTCTAAGGGCTGAAACTATGGAATGCTGAGGCTTCTAACTGGAACTTTCAAAATCACAGGCTAAAAAGAAACTTCTTTTTCTATAAATTGGCTGATGTATTTCATTAATAATTGAACACTAACTAATAAATAAATGCGAAGAAAATTTTTAATGAAAAGAAATATATTTGAATCTAAGAGCTAAAGAAATTCACCACTTGTTATAACAAAAAGAAATAGCCTCACTTAATATCAGATTGCTTAAAGTCAAAGTGAATTGTCTGCTAATGATCAGCTGGGCTGTGAAGAATAGCTGGCAAGGGAGCAGTCGTGAGAAGCACTGGATAAAGCTGGGTGAGGAAAGCTGAGTCTCAGGACCATCATTCGGGGACTTTGGAGAGAGCTATCAGTGACTCAGGAAGCAGACAGTACCACCATTTACTGAAATGAGGCAAAGGATTGCAGACTTCTGGGGAAGAGTTCCCAAGGCACAGTTGTGTCCACAGTGCTATACCAGACAGTTCTTATCAAACTGAAACAAAAAAACCTAAAAATGAAAACATTGTGTAAGCTAATAGATAGTTTATGAAAAATAGATAACCACAATTTCACATGAGAAGCACTAGATAAACATCATGACCAAGGGACCTTAAGTGTGACCCTGGTGGAGTGGGATGGACTCTTGAGTTCGGATATATGCTTAACACCCCAACTTACTATGACCTAGGAAAGGCTGCCAAGGATGTTTTTGACAAAAAAAAAAAAAAAAAAACTATGGGATTTGTGTGATCAAAATAGACCTGAAAACCAAGTCTTGTAGTGGGGTGGAGTTTTGTACTTCAGGTCCTGCTTGCACAGATATAGGGAAAGCATCAGGCAAACTGGAGACCAAATAAGAGGCCTGTAATTGTGGACTTACCTTCACCCAGAAGTGGGACACAGACAATAATACTCTTGGGACAGAAACTTCTTTGGAGAATTAGATGGTGGAAGCTTTGAAACTGAGTCTTCATACTATATTTGTACCTAGTACAGGAAATAAGAGTGGGGAACTGAAGGTCTCCTATAAATAAGATTGTATTAGTCTTCTATATGTATTGATTGATTGATTGATCGGTTTTTGTCTTTTTGAGACAGGGTCTCACTATGCAGTTCAGGCTGGCTTTGAGCTCACTTTTGTAGCCCAGGCTGGTCTCGAACTTGCAGGGATTCTCCTGCCTCAGCCTCCCAAGTGCTGGGTTTATAGGTATGCACCACCATGCCTAGTTGACTGTATTGTCTTGACAGTAATGTTGATATAGATTTTTCTGGACCAACCACCTATGGCTGGGCCGTGCTGACCTTTGAAGGTTGGCTTGCTGGGTATCACATGAGTTTTGACACAGCCAATTCCAAGCTGACTCAGAATATTTTCACTCTGGATTACAAGGCTGCAGACTTTCAGCTGCATCCTCCTGTGAATGATGCCACTGAATTTGGAGGTTCTATCTATCAGAAAGTTAATGAGAAGATTGAAACATCAATAAACACTGCATGAACAGCTGGCAGCAATAACACCCGTTTTAGCACTGCTACTAAATACAAGCTGGATCGTAGAACTTCTCTGTCTGCTAAAGTAAATAATGCCAGCCTGATTGGGACTCTTTGGTCATGAGTCAAACTGACCCTATCTGCTTTAATCGATGGGAAGGACATCAACACCACAGGACACAAGGTTGGCTTGGGATTTGAACTGGAAGCTTAATGTGTTTTTTATTAAGGCCTTAGATTTATCTCTGCAAGTGAAGAGAAGTGAATCCACTATGTTTTGGCCTTAAAATTCTGTGAAACGTTGAAAGTGTGAACTTTTTATTCTTCCAAAGAATTGTAATCCTCCTCACACTAAACTGGAGAGATTGCAAGTCTGTCCTCCACATGTTTCTTGAAGGCAGGTCTGGAAATTGTCATGTTTGTGCCGCATCCATTTGAATTCTTCAGTGTCAATTTAAATGTGTTCCTCAGTGACTATATAGTGTCACATTAAAGGAAATGAGCTGACCTCCTGCTTTGTACATTGTGTCCTGCACATCCCACACCATTTTTTCATGAAGTTTTGATATATTGGTCTCTGTGCTATACAGTGGAATCTTTGGTTTCACATCAGAGTGAAATAAAACCTTCACACTTGGAACATAAAAAAATGCATATCATGACAAAGAATAAAATATAAATTTATTGCAACCCTTAAAATGTCATACCTCTTTAGAATAATAACACATAAAAAGAAAAAACAAGGCATGAGAAAATATTCACAAATAAAAAATAGTACCTGTTATTGTTATTCTAATGAAAGATATATGCTAAAAGGAGAATGTTTATGTAGTTGAACGGTTTGCTAATTTTGCAATCTCCAAAATGTTGGGATGATTGCTATTTAATTTATAAAGACAGTGAAAAATAGGCTTAAAATTCTTTGGCACGTGAAAGTATAATATTATTCCAGTTTTTTTCATAATATTGTATCTAACTAATGAGACAAATGTTATTAATAAGCCACATGTTTGAATTGAAATTGATATAGTCAAAAATACTAAGATAAAAATGATAATCATTGACAAAAGTATTTAGTTTGTATTTACTCAGAATAAAATAATTATGAAAATCTTCATAAATGGAGGTATCTAGCCTCTTTATAAAAGGTAAATATATCCATTACAAGCTACTAGTTTGATAAGGATAAAATTTTTCCAACTGTTTTACATGATTATTCAATAAAAGTCAATTTTTGCATAAAATAGTTACATGAACAATTATTTCCAATTATTACAAATATTCTAAAATTAGTATTTTCATGAAAAACTGATTCACTAGACTAATATGTATATGAAATAAATAAAATATCATGCTTTATCAAACAACTTAAGATTGAAAAGCAAATCCAGGGACTGGGAGACAGCTCAACTGAATAAGTGCTTGCCTGGGAAGCGCAAGGTCCTGAGTTCAACTGGCGGTACTGCAAAAGAAAAAGAAAAATCAAAGAAAAAAAAAAACAAACACTAAATTCAGAGGATTAGAAAGTATATCAGTTTTCTTTCATTGCTTGACATTGATCCTGATGGGAATGTACAGTACCTGATACAGGGTACATGTTTCAATAAATGCTTTCTTGTTTATAATTTTTCTTTGTGTCAAGTAATTGACATCAAATATTAATTTCCTGAATTTCTTTGACAGGAATCAGCTGTGCAAATCTGTGAAGTGATTGTTGCACGGAATTTTTAAGATGGAGAAGCCCTGGTGAATTGCAGTTGTGATAGTCTTTTGTGATAATGATTAGTTGTCTAAGTGATGGAAGGGAATACTTCTCGGAAAGAAGAATGGGAAATGTGAACGCTTCATTGAAATTTTGTCTAGAAAATCCTGAGCTGTGAGAGTGCCCTCACATTGTAGGTGGAACCTAGTGATGTGCTAGATCATTTCAGGCCAACATGTCTATATCTCTCCCATAGTAGTCTCAGTACACAAACTCCGAAGTTGCTGACGCCAGAAAGAATGTTATGAGAAATGATTGTATCGTGCTGCACTTTCAGACTGTAAGAATACACATTGTATAGTACACTAATTTGTTTTCCAAATTATAGTCATTTATATGAAAATTCACTTGTATTATATTACAAAAAGTACTTAAATTAGGAAGTCCTCCTAATTGCTTTCTTATTGCTAAAAAACAAACAAGCAAACAAAATCCTTGATATTGTCAGACCATGAGGTCACCAGTCCATAGCTAGCAGGCTCTGAGGAAGGATGGCACAGCAGAGGGACATGACAGAGAAGAATCCCCTCATGACCTGGCAGACAAAAGCAGAGAGAGATAAAAGGAAGAGGAGGAGCAATTCAGCCTCCCAGACCATGCTTCACTGGCCCACTTCCTGCGACAACTTTTTGCCTCCTAAATCACACTTAGCTACAAACTCATCAGTGGACTAATACACTCACAAGTGTCATATCCTTCTGATTGGGTCATTTCCCAGAAGCCTCCTTACAATCCCGTGAAGCTTTGGGGAGCAGCTCCATGTACACTGTGAGACAAGTGCATTATACGGAGCGTGACATTAACTTAGTCATAAAATCATTGTGTCATGTTGTGAAAAATTCATTAATCTATTACTTTGCCTTTTCAAAAGTATCTAATGAATGACACCTTTTCTTCAAGTAGTACTTTGTGGGAAAAATAATTTTGTATTTTTTTCTCTTAATTTTCTTCAATCTGAGAAGAGTACTTTATAAAATTTAATCAAGGTTTATATATATTACTATAAAATATACTTTATTGGTATATATAGCACTTAGAAAGAGAAATCATTAAGATTTAGGTGCTAATTCAGGTGACTGGAATAAAATAGCAGAGAACAATAATGAGGAATACACAGAAGTGCACAGAACTGAACAAGGATGAAAGAAATATGAGTAAGTTACTGAAAAGTATAAAATGTTGATGGAAGACATCAAGGCACAAAAGAGAGGGATATCCTGTCTTCATCGATGGGAACTTAGGAATATTGGCTGACAATCCTGTCCAAAGCACTGTACAGATTCAATCCCATCCCAATCAAAAATTCTAATGGCACTTTAAATACTGGAAAAGGAATTCCTCAAGTTTATATGAATTTTAAAGTTGACTGAAAGAACAAAAATATAACATTGAAATGCTGATTCTAATATGACCAAGATTCAAGACTCTACAGCAATAAAATCAAGGCAGTACCAGCATATGAATGTAGCTGAGATTAATGTCATAGGATTAAAATAAGTACACATAAATATAGGTGTCAAGATCAACCAACTGTGAAAAAGTATTTATGTATAAAAGATATCCATGCATTAAGTATTTAAAGTTGAATCTCACTTTATATCTAAATAATTAAAATTAAAAATCAAGAAATTAAATATAAGCCCATGAAAGACTTAGAAAAAATATGGATTTGCAGTTCTTAGATATGACACCAAAAGCATAGTCAACAAAAACGTAGATAAATTCAATTTAAGATTAAGGCACATAGGGGAGATAGCTCTGTGGCACAAGTGCCTGACTGGCAAGTGCAAGGTTGTGAGTTTGAACCCCAGTCCCGCAAAAAAAAGAAAAAGATTAAAGCACATTCTCCATCAAAGGGCGTTATCAAAATGACAAGGAATAACCTACAAATTGGAAAGAATATTTGAAATAATACATAAAAATTCTTAAACTTAACTACTAAAGACAGTCTAAGGGAAAAACGGAAATAGTAATTGAAAATAGTTATTTAGAGAAGATAAATAAATGACCCAAAATATATAAAAAGATACATAATGTTATTTTTATTAATGTTAAGGAAGTGCAGATTAAAGTAATGTGATACTGGTTCCTACCTAAAAGAATATCTGTAATAATTATTTGAAAAATAAAAGTAATAAGCATTGAAAAGATGATGAGAAATTAGGTCACTATACATTTTTGGTGAAAATATAAAATAACACCATCCTTGCGGACAAAATAACTGTGATTATACATAAATTTAGAATGATCATGTAATATAGCATTTACACTATTTGCTTTTCCAAAGACTCTGAAAACTGACCGTCCAATTTATGTACATCCATGTATATCACAACATTATTCATAAGATTCAAATATTATGGAAATTGTAAGATTCCATTTTTGTAGAAGACCCATAATAGAACTAGGGATGGAGCTCTGTGATAGAGAATCTGCCTAGCTTGTGTAAAGCCTTTTCCAATTCCTAGTACTCTGGAAACAAATGAAGTCTAGAATAAGAAAAGCCATAGAAAAAGTAGACTGGTGATTTTCTGAACTGGTAGAAAAAGTACACTCACTAAGTAATAACACATCTCTACTCTCTGTAGATTCACATCTGCCTACAACACATAAACACAGATGCACATATACGTACACAAACAATAATGATCACAACACATCATAAGACAACAGAAGCAATACAAATGTTGTTCAGCAGGAAAACAAGTGATGTCAAAGAAAATGACATTGCAATGAAAAGCAATGAAATGAAATGCAATGAAATGCAATGAAATGTAGAGCTGATACAGGCGACTGTATGTGATGCTCACAAAACCTTGCTCAGACCAAAAGACAGCAACCTCAAAAGAATATGTTAAATGTGACCCAATCTGTAATTGTAAAACCCATCAAACCAAAAGCAATGGTTGGTAAGAGTAGGTTCCCTGAGAGGACCGGGAATGGAGGGCTGCAAGGAGCCCACAGGAGAGCAGGTCTGTTGGTTCTGAGTAACTCTCTGAGTTGATGAAAATTATATCAGTATCTTGGTAAGAGCGTAGCTTCTATAGGCTTTGACATTTATGAAGTATTACTGATAGATTTAGATTCGAACGTTCATATCAAGTACATTATGCATTACTCTGAAAGATGGATATTATGGGAACATAGTAGTGAGGATACGGGGAAAATCTGAAAATACTGTTTCTGAGTCCTCAGCTTTGGTAAATAAATGAATAGAAGGGACAACAAACTTTGATTAAGAGAATAAAAATAGCATATATCCAAGAATGTACGTAGGTGCACTTCTATGCATGTTTAATGTATAAATTTAATTTAATACATATAGTTATAATTGTGCTTACTAATATAGTGTCGTTGGATTTTTCTCTTAATCCTTGTTCAGTAAAGTTTTTGAGGCCTGGCAGGATGGCTCAGTGGTCTGAAATGCCTGCTTAGGAAAGCTTGGGCAGCTTCAGGAACCGCAGTTCGATCCCGGGCACCACATGCTACGCCAGCCCTGCTCTCAGGGCAGGCTGAGCCGGCCATAAAAATAAATAAACAAACAAAAGTAAAAGTTTTTGATTTATAGCATTCTTCAGTTCAACTATAGTAGAATGAGGGAAGAGATTATAACTCCTGAATGACTTATTTGCTGTTTCACATTCTTTCTTTTTTTCATATCAACATGTTTGCTCATCTCTCTGGTTATTTTTTTTTTTGTTGTGGGACCAGGGTTCGAACTCACGACCTTGCACTTGCCCAGCAGGCACTTGTGCCTCGGAGCTATCTCCCCAGCCCCTCTCTGTTATAAAAAAAAAAAAAAATTGTATACAACATTCATTTTGTCATAAAACTAGATCATCTATTAATCATTCATGCCTTTTTGGTATATTTCTTAATACTGAATTTTATGTTCATATTTTTAAATTAAAAATTAAATTGAAGAGTGAAGCTTGGTCTTTGTATTTAGGCATTTTGTGTGTCTCTTTCTAACAGGGATTTCTTTCCTAGAACTGTCTTTCTTGTTCATTAGAAGGGTGAATTTATTATTCCACTTATTTTAACTTGATTTGCGTGCTTACAGGATTTTCTTTAAAATGTTTGTAGCAATCACTGGTTATTCTGAGGTATGATTTCTTTAGTCTCTATGAGTAGGTTTATTTAAATTTGCTTATTATGCATTCCTACAATTTACATGTGATTCTGAGACTGATAGGAAGTAGTTGAAAATGCTGAGCGTCCATCATAAATAATGTTGATCATTTCCTGTTTTCATTTGTAGGAGGAAGTGATTAGGTTTTGATCAGCCCCGAGAGATCCACTCTGAGATCCCTCGCCCCACCATTCTGCATTTTACTGTTTAATTTAGTGAGATATGCTTACTTCTCTCCCACAGATACAATTCTTCATTTCTGTTCTTTTGTTATTATGTTTTACAGTCACCTCAGGGATGTGCTGTTTTGGAATGACAAAATCCTGGAAGAAGCTCCCTGCTGGCTCCAGTCCAGGAAAACTCCAACAGATCTTAAGAGGATGAAACTTTTTTTTTTTTTTTTTTTTTTTTTATCCTGAGACAAGGTCTAGGTTGATTGATTTCCTAGTCTGGCTTAAAAATGAAAGTCTTCCTGTCTCAGCTGTCTCAGTCTCAGTCTCCTAGAGAAAAAGAATTGCTGGTGAACAACAGCATTCTTAGTTTATAAAATAAAATCTTTTCTGTCTATAAAGATAATAATTGTAAACAATATTTATTCATAAAACTCATCCATAATAATAAAAAATGTAAAATCAAGATTGACAGGCTGAGGGCCAAGGCTGTAGCTCAGAGGCACAGCATCTGCCTGGCAAGTGCAAGGTACTGAGATTTATTCTCAGTGCCCCCTCCTCAAAAAAAAAAAAAAAAAAAAAAAGGAAAGCCAGCAATGATAGACTGAATATAGAGACCCACCTCTGCAGTTCTAGTAATTTAGAAGTGGAGGTAGGTTAACAGCAAAGTTTGACTATAGGCTACATAATGAGCTCAGGTAAGTTTGATTTACATTATGCAGCTCTGTTGCAAAAACAACCCAAACAATACCAGGAGAGATAATGCAATAAATATCTTTTCGCCATGTATATTAAAATGTATTTTAGAGCATGGGTCTTTTTTTCCTTCATATTTTCCCATGCTTCTAGAAAAACTGCCCAACTCTCTTTATTTGTGGAAAATTTGAAATAGCTTATTAGCATCTTCCCAGAAAGGTTTAGCATACAGTCCTACTCAGCTCCTGGCTCTGTGGATAGAAGTCTTGCTACAACTTTGATATTCTCCATGTATCTCCTAGCTCTTGCCTTTTCTAGCTCATTCGCTTCATGACTTTTGGATTTTCTACTGAGTTGTAAGGAGTTCTGATACTGCCCATCAACCTGATGTACATGATATAATTATGCTCCTAGTTGTTGATTTTTTAAATTAAAGTTGAACATTGACAGATTTCTATGAAAAAGGAAAAAAAATGGCCCACTTAAATATTTTCTCACATCTCTCTTCTCCTCTAGTTTACTTGACAGATGTCCTGTGGGGTGAAAATGCAGATATTTAATACAAACATATTAATAAATGTGCCTCTCTTTCTTGCCCAGATTTACTAACATACTTTTGGAAATCACTCATTGTGCATTCTGTCACTATACTTTTAACGGCAGTATAATTCATTCCCAGATTGCTAGATAAATGATCTGTTAACTGCTGTTTCTATTACATGACTGTAAAGCACAACTGAGAAGGAATACACAGCCACACATCAAATAATAAATGGTTTGTTTGCAAACCAACATCTGATCACTTTGATGAAAAGCGGAAATGCAATTTTAAAGCAGAAAATTGCTAGAGTCTTGAAAGATATGATAGGATTACTTGACTTGGTGACCTTAAATGAAGGTTTAGATAATTCCTTTCAATGAAAAAAGCATCATTACAGACATCTGTTTATTTTCATTGCATAGTGTAATTTTTCAATTCCTCTAATAATTTTTGTATTAATCATTTTTTAATTATTTAATAATTTGTTTTTATTATAGTATAGGAAATGTATTATCTTGCAATTACTAATTAAAGACACAAAATAAAATACTTGCTTATAACTCAATAATTACATGTGGTTGATGAACATGTTTTAGAATTTATGGTACTTCCAAATTTCTGTCACAGGATAAAATAGGAAGATTCATTTTAGTTAACAATTCAAACCTTTTACTTCAAACCAAGAGTTTTGAGACACATAAATATGATAAATATATCCACAGTCTATTCCAAAGGCATCAAATAAAACCAATCTTAATTATTAGCCTCCCAAATTCTTCATTCTTATTTCCGCAACAGTGAAAAGTGTTGAATTTTGAAAATATTTGGAACCACGACAGAGAGGCAGCATTCACCAGACTTAGGTTATTGTAAGAGCTGGAGTTGAAGTAATTGGCTCAACATCATGCCTGAGATTTGAGCAAAGGCACGAGGAGACACATGAACCCTTGAGTTTAATTGTCTTCAATTTAAGTAAAGTGCTGATATCTGAATTTTTTAATATTCTGTCCCTTCTTCATCTGATATCAATATTGTGGCCTTGAATACATCACATTGTAAATGTTTCTTCTCTGTCTTCATCTTTGTCTTCGCCTTCTTCTTCATCTTCATCTTCATCCTCATATATTTGGTACAGGGTCTCACTACCCTGCTTGGATGCACAGCGATTCTGCTATTTTCAGCTTTCCTAGCGCTGGGATTCCAGGTCTGTGCTACCATGCTAGTTCTCTGATCATTATGTGTGGGGGTAAAGTCACTTTGGCATATGGTGCCAGGGATTTGAGCCTGGACCCTGCGCTTGCCTAAGCAGGTGCTTAGTCTGCTGAGCTGTCTCACTGGCCCTGTTCCTTCTCTTTTGAAGAAATCGAGGTGAAGTGAATGTCCTTCAAGTGTCAAATGTTACTCAACACTGAATGACATGAAAGTAGAAAAAATTCTCTTTCAATATGTTTTTGACTATTCCTTTGTTGCTAAAGGGAAAAATAGATTGTTCTAAATGATTCTCCGCTTTCTGACTGCAAACAAAATAGTTTTCAGAGTTTCCTTCAATTAAATCAAAACAATAAAAAGAAGCTCAAGGGAAAAGTAAGAAAAAAATATTTGGAAACATGATTTATAAAATCATTTTCTATCTTTAGACATGATAGCCAGCTTCTCTCCCCAAAACTGAAATTAGTTTCCAACATTGCTCCACTCCACCAAGGTGAGAAGAGGCACAGCTAGATCAGAGAGTTCAGATGAACTATTCTTCAGTGTCTAAGTTCCAATTTGACCCAGTTGACTTCCATAAGATGAGTGGATCTGAAGACAAAGTGTAGTCCTAAACAAAATTGTGAATGAGGAACCTTAAAAGTTCCCAAAGAGTCATTTCCACTGGTTCTTCAATGCCACAGTTCCACTGATTTCAGGGAAGTGTGCCTCAGTAGACCTGATGCTCCTCAGGAGCTTTGTTTCTCAGCCCTCCTCCTGGTCTTTGCAGGCCCTGGGGACATGTCCCATATACTTATCACTCCAGCAATGAGAGAGGAAATGGGACTGTCTCAGGTAACAGCAGAGTTTACATTTTAATAGAGAGGCAGTGATTAAATAAGAAAAATGCAACAACCATTACGAAGTGGCTTAGATATTATTTTAGGAATCAGTGAAGCTACTTAATAAGAGATTAGGATGTTATGAGCATTAGGACCAGCCTGATAGCTCACCAGACTAAGGCGCCCGCTTAGACAGAGACAACAGCCAGGTTTTACACCCAGTATGCCTTGCTGGTCCATCCCCAGGGTATGCTGAGATGATGATTGAGACTCGGTGCTATGGTGTGCCCCTATAGTCCCATCACTTGGGAGGCTGAAAACAGGAGAATCACTAGCCCTCGCATGTACGTAGGGACATCCTGTAGATCCTGTAGACCCTGTCCTAAACACAGAAAAAAAAAAAAATGACGCTAAAAGTATTGCCAAATGATAGCTACAAAGAAACTCAGTGTATCTTCATTTCAAGGCATTCATATAGGTAGCATTTGGTCTTGTTTTTATAAATTTCTTTACTAGTCATATAAACTAGCATTCTGATAAATTCCCATTGCTTCTCTTAACATAAGTTTATTTTTTTAAGATTTAAATATTCCCATACAGTATAGAGCAAGTATATGCTAAAGATTCAATTTTTAACACTTAGAATAATAAAGACTGAGAATCAAATAAGAGTTAAATAATATTGTTAAATTAATATTATTTTATTAGACATAAATAGAGTCAAGTTCCAATAGGACAAAAAACCTTAACTTTATGAGTACAATTTCAATCTATACAAAATTATTAACGTTAAAAGAGAAAAGTGAGTCTTGTACACAGTTAATGTAAATAAGCACAGCTACTAGGAAAACACTACATAAAAATTTCTTAGAAACTGAGAACATAACTAGATATAACAAAGCAAGTCTATTTCTGAGTAACATTCAAAGGAAATGAAATTGATGTCTTGAAGAGATAACAACTGAATGGATAAAAAAAAAAGATGCAGCATAGAGATGATAGATCGAATATATATTTAGAGAAGGTCTACAGGGTGTTCAGGGTCTCACTGCTAAGTCAGACTCTTAGTCATCTGCCTGTTTACAGCCTCCCAGGAGCTGAGATCCCAAGTGCACCACCGTGTTCAGTCTCACTTGTCATCTCAGCACGTCCTGGGGCAGTGCTGGCACAGCAGGACTGGGGATGGAACCTCCAGCCCCTGTACCTGATGGCAGGCGCTTTAATCCGCTGAGCTATTTGGTCAGCCCTTAAATATATATTTAGGAACACTGTTAAATCCTTTACTTACTATTATTAATACATGTTTGCAGTACATGATATTTGCATTCTAGGACATGTGATTTTTACAAATATATATAAAACTGTAATGTAATATGTTAGCTGAAATATCCCTGGCAGAAAAAGTAAAACAACTCGCACGGTTTATATGTGGTATAAGTGAAAGAACATTGGAAAGGTGTTTACATGTAAAGAATTACAGTTATATAGGAAGAATACATTTTAAGTTTTTTTTTTTTTTTTTTTGTCTTTTTGAGACAGGGTCTTGCTATGCAGTTCAGGCTGGCCTTGAGCTCACTTTTGTAGCCAAGGCTGGTCTCGAACTCACATCAATCCTCCTGCCTTAGCCTCCCAAGTGCTGGGATTACAGGCATGCGCCACCATACCCAACTTTAAGTTCATTTCTTAAATGTTCCTTTAGTTAATATATTTAATTGTAAAACTTTTTATATCTAAAAATTGTAGAGTAAATTTTAAATATTCAGATTAATATACATATATTATATATAATATTAATATATATGCCTATGGGTTTGTTTTCTGTGTGATGATAGATATGTTAATTAGCTTGATTTAGTCACTCCTTATTGTACACATGTATCAAAATCGCACAAGCACTCAAAATTGTTATTTAGCAATTAAAAGTTTGAAAGCAGTTTTATCTATCTATCTATCTATCTATCTATCTATCTATCATCTACCTATCTATTTATTTTACTGAACCAGGGGTTGAACTCATGACCCTGAACTTGGCAAGATGCTTTGTCTGTTTGAGACAGGTTCTCTCTATGCAGTTCAGACTGCTCTTGAGCTCACTTTGTAGCCTGGACTTTTCTCAAACTTGCAACAACTTTCCTGCCTTAGCTTTATGTGTTGGGATTAGAGTCATTTCCCAGAATTCCTGGCCTAAAAGCAATTTTATAAATAGACAATTTGGGCTTATATGTTATAAGTTTATGGAACTTGGTGATCCTACAAAACAGGAAGATAGTAAATAAAATAGTTGTATTTATTTATTTACTTATTATTCATTTGTCTACTTTTATGTATTTGGCACAGGGTCTCACCACACAGCTCGGAATCATAGTGATCCTCCTGTTGTCAGCACCCCCAGAACTGGGATTCCAGGTGTGTACCACCATACTTCGTCTCAATGGCCATCTCAACATGCCCTGGGGAAGGGCTGGTGCAGTGTGGGCTGCTGGGGATTGAACCCTGGTCACCTGCTTAGTCTGCTGAGCTGTCTCACTGGCCCTTCAAATAGTTGTTTTCATGCTAGAAAATTAAGTTCTCTTTGGCTGGACTAATGTAAAATTCTCCATTTTAAGGTTGAACTATGCATGAACTTTTTCTAGAAGAGTAGAAAATCTTTCTTTGCTCCTTAGTTTAGTTTAATCACTGGTTCTGTTAAATAATCTGAAAACAGGAAGATCATGGAAAAGCTCTTCATAACCTTAGTAATTCCTTTTATTTATGGAACATAACTTAAAAAGTAGTATTTATACCAAATCTTATAGCATACTTTAGGAAAATACTGTAGTTTAGTAAACTATATTAAAAATAGTTTAGTAAATGTATTTTAGTAAACACAATTTTAGGAAAGAGAAAAAGATGCAGTTGGTAAATTTTTGGAAAATCAAATGAGCTTTTAAGAACCTAGATAGGAAATATAATAATGGTGACAAAGACCAGACGGGTGAGCCTTGAACTTCTACTCTCTTCTTCCCCTGTGAGGAATCAACGTTCCCTGGTTGATGAAATTCCAGTGGAGGGGAGAGGATGAGTGGCAACGTTGTTTTGGAGGTCTCTCATAGCTCATAAAAACAGTTCAGGGAATGTCTTTTCTTGAATTAGCTATTTTTCCGGTTGTGTTCAGCTCAAACAATCAATACAACAACATATTTTCAGATGCCATGTTGTGAACTCCTGTATAGTTACTCACACTCTGAATTCGGTGTGTTATATTCTATCTCTCACACTTTCTTTATCCTTAATTTCAAGTTCTTAGTATCACTATTGAACACCATCGCTGCTGTAATATACATAACTCATAAAAACAGGGCTCGGGATATAGCCCTGTGGCACAGCACCTGCTGAGCCGGCACAAGGCTCCGAGTTCAATTCATGGTATAATTAACTAAGTAACTAACTACCTACATAACTACCTAACTAAGAAACCTAATAATTAAGTAAGTAAGTAACTAACTAACTAACTAAATTCTTTAAAAATAAAAGAGAAAGGAGGAAACAACAAAGAGAAGAGAGAATAGTGTGAGGAAAAGAACAGCTAGGGAATAGGTAACCCTGTTGTCCGTTTGTAGTGCTTTCATTTGACAATATTTGAACTATATCTATGTATTTCAGCATGCCATTGAAATACTGTTCTACTGGCATCTTATTCAGTTTATGAGCCTATTTACCAGCTCTTGCTCTTACAAGTGATTCTTGGAAATTGGAAATTTCAGAGGATCAGAGGGAAGTAAAGCTGTTTTTCACTTCAAAATAATTTGATAAGTGTGGGAGACAGCAGAGAGAGTCAAATAAGATGAAATAATATTCCATGAAGGAAAATGATGAGCAGTGTATTAAGTAAGTAACTGTGGAGTGATGTGAACTGGTGGTGCATGTTCACAGGGAAGATTGCTAAAGACGTGCCTTCTATACAACTAATGTAATGTTAATTTTCCCATTCCTTTTTGATGCATTAATTTCCATATTATTCTATTCAGCTGAAGATTTACACAAACCCAGCTTTTCTGGCCACATCAAGTTATGCCTGTCACTGTATTGATTGAATTGTTAACTTGGTGACATCTTCACTCTAAAACTGTTAGGTCTCACTCATTATCTTAAAATCTGATTTTTAAAAAGATTTAAACATGCTCCTTATTTTTGTTCGGCATTTACACTGCGTTGTCAAAAAGGACATGGCCATGGGACATTGTGGAACTAAAAGCACAGACAGGCATTTTGAAATCCTTGTCAAAAGTGGAGTTTCAATTTTGTCATGTTTTGTCTTTATGAAAGGATTTTGGGTTTAGTGAAAAATAGGAAATTTACTAAAGTCATAGAAATACTGCAGAAAAAGATGGCACCCTGTAACTATAAATCAAATTACTTCGTTTCAGGAAAATTGGAAGAGCTTAAATTGATTTGTTTCTTGCTGAGGCCTTACACTATTTCCTTACCAAAATTCAAGATCATTTTCAGGATCATTACGGTAAGTGATGGAAGATGCCTGGTGTGGTGCATACAATATAATAGGATTCATAGAAATATAAGAAGTCATTTGCAGTACTGGGTGGGGATTGAATCCAACTCTACACTGAAACAAACCTCTCACCTATTCTTAAATTTTGAGACTGTTTTACTAATTTAGCTAGACTGGTCTGGAGATTTGTGATGTTTTTGCCTTCGGCTCCCAGATGCTTGGTGAATTTTTAAGTAGGACCCCTGCCAAACATTTGGCAAGCTTTTTTATTTGTTTTCAAGTGTCACAATTGTCCCATGAGTAGAGCGATAGTTACGGTATGAAAATTGAGATGTAGAACTTACTTTTCTTTCAGTGGCTCATGGTTAGTAAATTGAAAAGTTGCAATTTGAACACATTACAGATAACTTCAGGACACAATTATCCCATTTTGCTGGTAGCAGATTCAGTGACTTAGCGATTTAAGCCTTTTAAGCTTATTACCTGGAAGAAAGAATGAAAAAACAAACTCTTATCTGCTTTTTTCTTCATGTACAAAATAAAAACTGACGCAGAAGTTACTTCTTCCTTCAGTCCTTTTGGCTTCTATGTTTCTATGCATCTTTTCCATGAAAAAGACATATGTCCCAGTTTTTCTAAAATTACACAAGATGTCCTTCCAAAGGTTTAGTAAATCTGGTAGGTAACTGTTATATATTTTTTGAAAGAAACAAGCAAATCATGTAGACTCTTTCATGATAATTTTCCCGCTAAAATCCAATATTAAACAACAAAGCAGTGTCCGGCATTTGACAATACTTATAAATGATTTTCTAACATTGCTATCAAATTATTATTGAGACACATTTTAAAGTTGGTAATACTGGTAAGGAAAGGCATTATGTAGGCTGCTGAGAGTTCTTGTTTAATACAAGAGTATATTCAGTGATCTTGTCCATGGCCTATGGGTTTGGAATGACTGATACAGAAATTCAGGTAACAAGAAATTCTGGAGAAGATATCTTTTTTTTCCAAAGTGATAGGAGAAGACTCAGACTTTCTTTTCTTTTTTTCTTTCTTTCTTTCTTTCTTTCTTTCTTTCTTTCTTTCTTTCTTTCTTTCTTTCTTTCTTTCTTTCTTTTTTCCTTCCTTCCTTCCTTCCATCCTTCTCTTTCTTTTTTGTATTTTAGAGAAGAATCTATAGGGCATTCAGGGTTGCACTGCTACATCAGACACGTAGTAATCTGCCTGTTTATAGCCTCCCAAGACCTGGGATTACAGGCATGAACCATGATGCCAGTCGCAGTTGCTGTCTCAGTGTGTTCTAAGGGCAAGGATGGCATAGCAGGCCCCAGGGAATTGAACCCCTGGCCCCCGTGCCTGCGTGCAGGCATTTTAAATCACTGAGCTATTTGGTCAGCCCAAGATTCAAACTCTCACATATGTATTTAATATCAAATTACTAACTGAGCTTTTCCGGTTACAGTTACCAGATAGCGACATTTATTTGTCATTTAGTTGTGAAAAGACGCCTGTTTTTCTTCATGTGGAAGCTGAGTTTCTCAGGGATGCTGGAATGAACTGGGATAGGATGGGTGGCTTCAACAAAAATTTTCTTCGTCCAAACCCAGGTGAAGAATTTTAAAGTCAACGTGGTGATAGCCTTGTTTTGTCTAGGTTGAAAATGATCACATTTCACTGTGTTCCTAAGTGGTTTTTAAATGTATGGCTTTATCTTCTCTAATAGTGAGATTAGCCATCACTTTGTTGCCTATTTTTATGACCTGAGGAAACTTTACTTATCCTTGAACGACCCCCCCAAAAAAAATCAACAAAGTGGCAGTATCCAAAATGAGTTATATTTCCATACACCAACAATGAATCTGCTGAGAAAAAATTAAGAAAAATATCATTCTCAGAAATATCAAGACAAGTAAGTACTTAGGATTTTATCTAAACAAAGAGGTGAAAGATCTTTAAAGAAAACTCTATTGTTTTGAAAAAAAAAAAAAAAAGGGCTGCTTATGGTGACAGGAAAACATTACAAAATGGTAAGATACTCATTGTTCCTGAGAAAACCAGACTTAATTCTCTCCTAGCATTTCAGAATAAAATTTTCCACAGAAATGGAGAAAAAAATCCTATAATTTATTTGATATTAGAAGAAATCCAAATAGCCAAAGAAATCCTGAGCAAAGTGAATAGAAAGGGTGGTGACACTATTCTGGATTTGAAGTTATACTACAAAGCTGCAGCAGCAAAAATGTCATAGTTTCAACAAAAAATAGACGTGCAGAGCAATGAAATGTGTGTGTGTGTGTGTGTGTGTGTGTGTGTGTACATGCCTGGTCAGACTGCTCTGTGGGCTGAGTCAGTTCTGTTGAGCCCAAGCAACTGCTCATTTTGCAGGACATTCCTAGAATCAAATGTTCAGACCAGCACAGTGCCCCAGGTAAGCCATGCCAGGTGCTCAGTGACAGGGATTAGAACAGACCTTTCTGAAGGAAGCACCTTTGAAACAGCACATATTTCTGCTGAGTTAAACTGTGCCACACAGACCCAGGCCATTCTGCAGCTCACCAGCTTGGCCTGCGTGTGTATTCCAGAGTGGCTTCAAGTGTATTCCTGGGAGTGATGTAGTGTCAGTCATGACAATCAACAGGAAAGATCCTTCTATTTATTATTATTATTATTATTATTATTATTATTATTATTATTATTATTATTATTTGTATTATGGCTGGCTCAGCCAGCACTAGGGGTGGGGCTGGTGCAGCATGTGGTGCCAGGGATTGAACCATGGTCCCTGTGGTTGCCTAAGTTTGCCTAAGCTGGCGCTTCAGACCACTGAACTATCTTGTAGGCCCCAGGAAAGATTCTTATGAAAATTGCAACAATGCTATTAAAAAAAAAGAAACAAAAATGGAATCAGAGCCTAGAAAATCCAGAAACAGAGCAAACATCCTGGGAAGTATTTCATGGAGAACTAGAAAAAGAACAGTGACTGGAAGGCCATTCTCCATGAGGACTGCACTTGGCAGCTTCAGACATGTGTGATATGGCTGATGGGAATGGCCTAAGGATGCAGACTGTTTTGCAACAGACCCTCGAAACATTCTGTGCATGTCAGGCTCAATTCTGACTTCCTGCCTGTAACAGGTACTCAGGTAGCTAGGTACATGCATCATATTCTCTCCAACAAGTCACTCCCTTTTATCTCCTTAGAGAGACCTACTCTATTGAGGTCCACACTAACAATGAAAGAAAATCTGCCAATCCCACAATCCTCAATCCAATCCCACCTGCCGCATCCACTTGCCAATACTATTCATAAACTGCAAGGAGGAGGAGGACTTGGACTTTGCAGATCCACTGCTCAGGTCACACGCATCTGTAGAAAAGATGTGTGAGCTTCAGTCCTTTCCTGTGTTCAGTTACCGTTTCCCCAGAAATTTTTCTTCCTCCATATTCATACTTTCTTGGTGCTGGGGAATTGATCAGTGAAGAAGAATCTGGAATTCCTAACTGTATGTGTGCCATCTGTTCAGTTCTTATTTTCAGATAATAGCCTGTGAATGTAGTGGATTTCTTCCAAGGCTCTCATCCTGCCAGGTAATATACTTTCTTAAATTAAGGAAAAGCTACAGGTTGTATTCAAGAAAGCATTTAATGAGATTTTTGCTAGCCACATTAGAGAGTACTACACAATAATATCTTGCTTTAAACTTTTTGATAAATGACACATAGCTATTATAGATAAAAGGTAAATAACTTTATTCCCCTGTAAGACCAGATCTTCGATGAGTATCAAATTGAATTTGATCTGATGTGAAAGGAATGTTTCACTCATTCCTAGAAGCAGTTCTGCAAATAAGCATGTTACGAAAACATAACATAAAGGTGGAAAATGCTACCATTAAATGTAAGTTTTAATTGTTTCAATAGTTGCCGCATTCATGCGGCACTCATTCAGGAAGCAATTTTATCAATGTCTCCATTAGGATTCCTTCAAAGCAGTAGACAAAGTAGAAGACATATGTGAAGTCATAATTTATTATAATATTTACTCTTTGATGATGGAGGAACTCGTAAAGCAGTATGAAATAAAGAGTCTGAAGATCACAAATAGGGTTATTAGCCTACTACTAGTGGATGAGACACTACAAAGAATTGCAAACTTAGGGTTATTTATTTGTTTGTTTGTTTGTTTATCTGTTAGGGAAGGATCTATACAGTTTCTCCGGTTCTCACTATTAGATTAGACTTGAAGTGGTCCACCCATTTATAGTCTCCCCAGAGCTGGGACTACAGGCATGTGCCACCATACCTAGTCTCAATTGCCATCTCAGTATACCCCAGGAATGATGCTGGCCTGGCAGGCCCAGGGATTGAAACCCTGGCCTCTGTACCTGTCTGGAGGTGGTGTAATTCGCTGAGCTTTTGACCAGCCCTTAAACTGGGGGTTTTAAATTGAAATGGAAAGTCAAGTCCTGAATGAGAAACCTGCAAAGAGATTTATGGATTTGTAGCTCTGTCTCTCTCTCTCTCTCTCTCTCTCTCTCTCTCTCTCTCTCTCTCTCTCCCCTGTTGTGCTGTTGTGGGCCTGGGGAAGTCTGCTGGTCATTAAGACCAGCAAAGGGAAAAATGACAAGACAGATGTAAAGTACATGATAGGAAAGATAGTCTAGATTCACAGATGTCTCTAGCCTATTCATCACTACATCGAACAGTTTCTGAGATCCCCATTTGTCCAATATGTGCTGAAAATTATGCAAAAACAGGATGGTAGGAAGCGCAAAGCCCTGTGCAATCAGTTCACATAACGCTGTCAACACGCGAGCACGTCGGAAATAGCCTTCCATAACTACAGAATCCATCACCTGTAAAAGTCCTTAATGCTATGCTCTCACAAAACAGATTAATTTAGGTTATTTTGCATTTTACATGGATAGACACAGAAATGTATTTTTTTCTCTTTTCTGCTTCTCAGCATGATTTATGTGAGTCGTCCATACTGTTGTGTGAGGTTATAAATTCACTTATTCTCATTACAGTATAATTTTGTGGCTTGAGTAGATTACAGTATTATTCAATTCCAACAACGCTCAATATATGCTTTGTCTTTATTTAGTTGTACTAACAACAGTGGTGGTATTGTTCTTCTCACATACAACTTTTTGTTATTGCTTGCTTTGGGGCCAGGGTTATATAGTTCAGCGGCATGAGCACCTCTTTGGCAAGTGCAAGGTCTTGTGTTTAATCTCCAGTGCCACACAAAAAAAACCAGAACATGTTATTGCTTGTTATATATTTAAGACTGGAACTTCTACACGAAGGGACAGGTATGTGATTAATTTTACTTGATACTAATAAATAGTTTTACAAAGCTTGTAGCTATTTAACTACTTTATGTTTTTCATTAATATTTGAAGAAAAGTTCCTATTTTTATAAGGTGGATGTGCAGAGGAAATCATATAATTTATGTTACCGTACTTTGAGACGAGTAGTGGGCTTAGGGTGAACTCAAAGTAATAAACTCCTTGTAAACATTAGCTTACCTGAAATATGGGGGCTCCTCCATAAGTGAAGGTTCACTATGTTCCCCTATGGCCTCAAGGTTTGATGACCACGAAGCACTCAGAGCATACTAACCCAGATGGTCATTGATAACCACACATGCACAATGCAGATCCACCCTGCGCTCTCACAGTCGGTGATCAACAGTGCCTCCCTCAGCATCTTGGTCCTCAGTTGTCTCCCGGCAGAGAGGAGGTACATGAGACAACTGAGCAGTATTAGGTGTAGCAGCCTGCTGGCGTGCAGTGCAGAACACCAAAGCAGGAAGTCCACTGCTGGGACTTTTATTAGTAGTAGGAAAGGCCAGGATAAAAGATGTGATCTCTCTCTCTCTCTCTCTCTCTCTCTCTCTCTCTCTCTCTCTCTCTCTCTCTCTCTCTCTCTCTTTCTCTCTCTCTCTTTCTGTCTCTGTCTCTGTCTCTCTCTGTCTCTCCGTTTGAGATGGTCATATTGTTTTATTTTTATTTATTTTTTTAAAGTCAATGCAAAATGGAAATATACTCTTTAAAGTTTCTAATACTAGAAGAAAATACCATACCATGTCTCATAAGAACAATGTAAGTGAAAGACACAGTATAAACATAAAGCAAAAGTTAAAATTAAACGATATTCATGAAATTAATGAAATATTGATTAATTAAAAATTGAATTAAATATTTCAAAACAATATTCCAAAATTAAAATTAAAATGTGAATCGAACTAAGAAGCCACAATGTTGTGTATCATCTGTATGAATCTGTGATCAGTTCCTAGAACTCACAAAGTATTTGAATAGATTAATTCATACTAAAATATCCACTAAGAGAATGTTTTCATGACAGTAAAAAATTGCTAAAAATAAAACGTAACATCAGGATCGTAATAGCAAATATGTGACCAGCACTCTGTAAGTATGTTTTGATGGTAAATTCTCACCTAGTAAAAGTAAATTTGGACTAGATATCCAGATTTATTTTTCAAATCAATATTCCAAAATCTCCCTCGTGCTCCCAATTAACAGAAAGTGACAAAACAGGCTTAGGAAGATTAGTAGAAAACTTCAACTTTTCATTTATTCATTCAACAAATATTTAAATGGCTCATGGATACAAAGAAGCTTATAGAAGAAGAATTCTGGTTTCTAATGCATCACTCATGTTAAACCAATAAATGCACAAAATATTTTCACATGAGCTAATTTTCTCTGGAGAGCAAAACAGAGGTTAGCATATAGGGAAACGAGGGATTGCAAAGAAATATTACTGTAAGTAAATTGGTGAGGGAATTATTCGAGAATAACTTCAAAGCATACACAGGCATTTCACCCACAGGGTGACACACTCTAGGTCGGGCGCACCCTGCTGTGAACACACCATGACGTTGCAGAGAGTTTAGACCCACACACACTTAGAGGGGTGAGACAACAGCTTCCCAAGCCTAGCACATACCAGAGGAAGAATGTCAATTTTTTGTATTTTGTGGTAATAGCTACTTGCTGTTTTCTCCACATTACTACAGTTACAAATTCTCAAAAGATATGACAAACTTAAATCACTGAGACAGCTATAAAATGGGGCAGCCAGGGAAATCTTGGGGCTTTTTTATGGTTGTTTCTACTTAAAAATGCTATTTGTATGTAAAGTCTAAATTTTGTTCTGATGCCACTCCTACCCAGTTTCAGAGGATTCTGTTGGAAGGTCA
>PVJA010006074.1:0-45207 GCA_004027025.1 Myocastor coypus
AAAAAAAAAAAAAAAAAAAAAAAAGGGCGTGGGGGGGGGTGGCGGGGAAAGGAAAGGCAGGCCAAGGATCCTGACCCAGCCGTTGCGTGGGCTCAGCTCCCAGCGGTGCGATTTGGGTCTGGCTGGAACAGGAAGTTAGTCGCGGGAACGCAGAGGCGGGGCAGAGGGGCGCCGGGAGCTTACCCGCGGCGGGTGCACAGGGTCAGCTCCCAGCGGTGCGGTTTGGGTCTGGCTGGAACAGGAAGTTAGTCGCGGGAACCATATGCACTATTTATAAAACAGGAAATAGCTTTATAGCAGAAATAGCCAGCAAAGTTTCCTGACTGACTTGTCCAATAAGTATGACTTATAAACCTACCATGTGTGTTGATAGTGTAAAAATTATAAATTTTAAAATGAATAAGATATGGACACCAAGAGCTTCCTGTCCACTTGAGAAAGTAGACAGTAAATAGAGAATTGTAGCATAACATGTTGTGTGCTCTAAGAAGCACGGAGTCAGAGCCAGGGAGCAGCAGGGGAAAAGGAAGGCTTTAACATGGACCACTGCATTCAGACTCAATCTGCTGAGATGAGGCTTTCACTGTGAGTTGAGAATTGAAGTAGAAGAGTTCAGAAGGGTCACAAAGGGGAATTAGTTTTAGGCTAAGAACTACCTGTTGAAAGAACAAGGCTAGGGCACAACACCTTCAGGTCCACACTGTACTTCACCATGGGAGGGCTGGAGAGGGCACTTGCCCATGAGCTGGAATAGTGGGTAGGATTGTTGGCTGATTCTTGATCATAGCTATTCTTTCTAGGAAAGATGCAATCTTGTTTAAGTTTGTATTGCTTAAAAAACCAGTGATGTTGAGCATTTTTTCATATGCATATTTGCTGTTTCTACTTTTACATCGGAGATGTGCTCATTCATCTCAGATGCCCATTTTTCGACTGGGTCATTAAATTCAGAAGCTCTGGGGCTTTTTAGTTCTTTATATGTTCTTGATAGTAATCTTTAATCTGATGAACAGCTAGTAAACATTTTCCCATACTGTACGCTCTTTTTTCACTCTGTTGGTGGTTTTTCTTGCTGTGCAAAAGCTTTTCTGATGAGATCTAAATTGTTGGTTGTTTGTGATAGTTCCTGGGCAACTGGGGTTTTATTCATAAATTCTTTGCCTACACCAATGTCTTCCAGACCTTATCTGCTATAGGATTTAATGTTCTTTTAAATATTTTTATCTTCAATCCATTTCAAATTTAGTTTAGTGTACAGTGAAAGTTATAGATCCAGGTTTAGTCTTTGGAATGTGCAAAGCCAGCTTTTCCACACTATTTATTAAAGAGGCCAGCTTTCTTCCACTAAAAAAACTGTCACCTTTGAGGAAAATAAGGTGGATAAGTATGTCTGGAGTTGTTTCTGCATTTTCTAATCTGTTCCAGTGATCCTGGGGTCTGTTTTGTTTCATTTTTTCCCCTTTACCATGCTGTTATTATCACAGTGACTTTGTAGTATAATTTCAAGTCAAAGAATGTGATGTTCCCTGTCTTGAATTTTTTTACACAGAATTATCTTTGCTATTTGAGGTTTGTTGTAGTGTCAGATGAATCTTAGGGTCTTTTCTCTAATTCTGTGAGATATGCTATTGAAATTTGGTAAGAATTGTATTTAATCTGTGTAACAGCTTTAGAAATATGGCCATTTTCACTATATTAATTCTTCCTATTGAGGAACAAGCAATATTTTCCATTTTGATATCTTCTTCAATCTCCTTTTAAAGATTAATGTAGTTTTCAGTGTAGAGTTCTTATACTTCCTTTATTGGATTGATTCCTAGATATTTGTTTTGGATGCTACTATGAAAGGTGTTTTTTTCCCCTAGTTTCTCTCTCAATGAATTTGTTAATTGTGTACGAGAAGGCTATCAATTTTTTAGTATTGACTTTGCATCCAGCTACACCACTGAATCCACTTATGAAAACTGTAAGTCTTTTGGTGGAGTTTTTGTGATCTTCTACATAGAGAATCATGCCATTCATGAGGAGAGATGATTTAACTTCTTCATTTCAGTTTGTTATTCCTTTGATTTCTTTCTCTGGCCTAGCTTGGCTAAAGTTTCCAGGACTCCATTGAATAAAAGCAGTGACAGTGGAGGTGGGTAGGACTTAGATCTTCAAGATCCATCCTATTATGAGCAGAGAGTGCCCTGCAGGCCAACACTTTGTGAACTCAAATCTTCTTACTCCTCTCTTCTGGGTCTTGTGAAAATATGGGTGCTGGCTTGTTAGGTCTAGGATGGGGCTGGGGAGTCAGCTGTCATAGAAAGTGTGAGGTACTACGGCCACCACTGCTACAATCAAATGTGATCTACAGACCACACTGTGGCAAATAATTACAAATTCCAATATCTGGAATGCATCACTGATGTGCTAAGATGAGAAACCTTTAGCCCAATGAGAGAAAAGGTGTGGGTCAGACAGACCCCAATGAGAGCCTCGGGAAGGAGGATTAGCACCAAAGCCATCTCTGAGATAGCATGTGAGGCCCTACCAATAACCCTTCCTACATGGCCAGTGGTGTGAATGGGGTAGAAAAGCAGTTCTGGTACAACTGGCCGACTCTGCATTGTCAGAACCATAATCTGGCCTTTTGGGGGCACACAGCTTCCCAAATGCCTGGTACTTCCTGTCAGCATGGCCTGAGCCTTGTCAGCAGTGAGCACTTAGACACTGACATCGCAGCTCCAGGTTGGCACTCTAGTGTGACTTGGTTCGTGTCAAGCTTTGGAGCGTTTGGAAGTTGCGCAGCTTTCCCAGGGCTTTAAGGAAAAAAGCCTGTTATTTGGTGGCAGTGAAGAGGGGTAGAATTAGAAAACAAAAATCTTATTTTATGGCTCTCTGAATTATTATTTTTTTTAAAGAATTTTTAATTTTATTTATTTATTTTTTTCTTGTTTCAGAAACTTTGTTTATTCACTCATTTGCCGGCTCAGCCTGCCCTGAGGGCAGGGCTGGCGCAGCATGTGGTGCCGGGGATCGAACCGTGGTCCCTACAGCCACCCAGCTTTCCCAAGCAGGGGCTTTAGACCACTGAGCCATCCCGCTGGGCCCTTGACTAATTATTATTTTATGTGGTTTTAAGTTATTTTGTTTTCCCTGTATTGTATACTTAAAGGGAAAAGATAGGTCTCCTGAAGCTGAAATGCAGGCTGCTGAAGTACCTGGAGCTTGTTGGTAAGGAAATCAATCTTTGAAAAATGAAATTCTCCATAATGATGTGAGAGTTTTCTCCAATTACTTCTCCAGTTGATAATTTCTGCCCTTTCTACACAGTAGCAAACACTTGAAATGAGATGCAACTTTACAAAATAAGAAGGAACTTGGGTTGCGGGGAGACATTTTCTTTGCGTATATCTTTGTTGGTCAAACACCTGTCAGTGCCCTCACTCCATCTTCCCCCCTGCACATTATAATACTGTAGAACTGTGAGGCAAAGCACCTTCCAGATACGTGCGCTCTAGGCTAGTAGCACTTAATGGAGAGCTTCCATTATGCTATTATATATTTATAAGTATGGGAAAGACATTATTGTCTTCTATAAATACTGTGACTATTAAACATTCAGCAGTTACACCCTGGTCTGCACTCACCTCTGACTTATACAAACCTCATTTTAATAAATTGGAGCCAACTCTCTAAGCTTATTTAGCCTCTAAAGTTCTATTGGTAGTGACTGTTGTACAAGTGACAGCTGCAGTAATTTGAGCCTGGGGCTCTATCATTCTATACATCATCTCCTCTCCTGCCAGTGGACAGCCAATGTGTTAAAAAAGACTTAATCGTAGTGCTTTCTAAAACCCATTTTCTATCTAAATCCAATAGGTCTGTATTTAGAAATCCTTACATTTTAGCTTTCCTCTATGAGGGATATGGGGATAAAATGTCTTCAGTATAATAATTTACAGAAAACACATTGTTTATGAGCAAAAGCATAATGATTATGCTTCCAGCAAAAGCATGATGTTGGATATGACCTAGTATGGCTATGCCTGAGGAAAAAAGTCAACAGCTGCTAGGTGTTTTGTTTTGTTTTAAATAAAGTCTTCAGTCTCCCTACAACTGATCAGCCTCCTAGGCAAAAGACTACTTGCTAGAAACACAACTGCTTCCTAAAGACACCGTCCAAACATTGCTTAAGAGACACAGTACATTCATTCAGGACCATGTACTTTCCATGCAAGAAGGAATGTTACGAATTGTTTAACACAGTGAGTTCTACACCCAATCTCCTAACACCAAGGACTCACAGAGCTACAAAGCAAAAGAGCCTGTTTTCATCATAGCCTTGTGAATGGAGTAAAAGCTTTAGAGGTGAGGCCTCAGAATCTATGTGTTTTACAGGCTTCTTGAGACATCCTAATGAAACATACTTCTTATTGTGTAAATAGATGTTTAGAAAAACTAGTTCAGAGCTGTACTAACTGCTATAAAAACGTGCATGCCTTTAGGGGCTAACCAGGTAATGGACATATGAGGCAATCTTGCACCAAATCCAGAGAATCAGTACCTTGAATATGAGAGCTTGCAATCTAAAACATTCAACATAGCATTTAATTTTTTTTTTAATATTGGAGTTTTCAGATCCTATTTCACAAGATAGAACAAGACAAAATTCTTTAAAATCAGCTACATGAATCTAATTTTTCTGTATTAGTAACTTCTTAAAGGTTAACTTGGTCAAATTAAAAACCCCCCAGTTGCATTTGGTTGCTATCTTTCCTATATTTCTTTTAATCTAGACAGTTTACCTTATCCTTCTCCATTTTCTTTGCACCATTAACTTGTTGAAGAAGCCAGATTTGTCCTTAGGCTGTCTCCTTTTCTGAGTATGGCAATTGTTTCTTTGTTGTATCATTTTATTTCTTTCCATGTCACTTGTCAGATCTAGAAAGTCAAAACTAGTGAATTGATAGGTGCAGCCCCAACCGTCTTGGTAAAAATACTTCATGGATGACCTTTTTTTTTGTTTTTTTGTCTTTTTGAGACAGGGTCTCGCTATGCAGCTCAGGCTAGCCTTGAGCTCACTTTTGTAGCCCAGGCTGGTCTCGAACTTGCACCGATCCTCCTGGCTCAGCCTCCCGAGTGCTGGGATTACAGGTGTGAGCCACCACGCCTGGCTCATGGATGACATTTTGCATTTCACTTTTTATTTTGTCAGGAGGCAAGTTAGTGTGTTCCCAGCATCATGTGATGTTAGATGCTGGACTGATCAATGGACTCAGGTGATGGCAGCTTTAGCCTTTTAGGGTGAAGTTTTCCATCAGCAGTTTTCCTACCAGTTTCAATATTCATTGATAATTTTTGCATATAATCTATTAGTATTCGCAATGTACTTATTTTCTAACACCTTCACTGTTTCTACATTTATGAATTGAGACTTTTTCTGAGAAAAAGAACATTATTTCACCAACTATGGCATTTGGTTTTCTCCGAAGATATAGTTTGTTCAGAATGAGTAACAATGCAGGAACCAGGATTTCATCCCTGGCACCACGTACTGTGCTGGCCCTGTCTCCAGGTGCACTGAGCCAGCCTGGAGACTGGGCGTGGTGGTGCAAGCCTATAATCCCAACACTGGGGACGTTGAAAACAGGAGGATCGCTGTGAGTCTGAGCTGCAGTGTAGTGAGACCCTGTACCAAATTTAAAAAAAAAAAAAAAATCAGTAACAAATCATTTATAGAGAATTGAATTCTAAAATAAACATGTGTTTAAACATTGCTCTATCCCAAGTAAGTGCCACCTAAAAGTGGGTCTAGTTTAAGGGCTACCAGCTCCAAATCCCTCAATTCCTGCTTCCAGCCTGAGGCAGGTAGTGGATAATCCCAGCATTTAATTCCACTGAAATTCAGGTCCAGGTGAGGCCAGCAAGACTCTGTATGCCTCCTGCCAGTTTGAATTTTGCTACTTGACCCACTTCAGTCCTGAGATCTGTTTTGCCTCACCCTCACACTGGGAGCCGCTCTACGGAGGCAGCCCACACTTACTCTGAGTTCCATGCTCTGTGGGCTGCTGTGAAATGGCTACCAGCCAACTGCTCCCTCTCCTGAGGAATTTCTGAACCCAAATAACTCTCTAGCCACTACCGTTCACTGGGTTCTCCAGTGTGTTTCCCTGGCATGTTTCCCCCTGGAGGCCTCTGGGGTCACCAGTAGTCACCATGCCTCTGCAGGTTAGAGCTGGGCCTCCCCTGCAGCAAGTCAGGGTTCAGGGAAGAAGCACCAGCCACCACCTTCTTCTTCTGCATTTAGGCCTCCTCTGGGTTCTCACATTGGCTTCAATTCTTGATTCAGATTCCTGTTGGTCCTCGGGACCCACTTTCCTTTTCCTCTTCCTCACGTTGTTATTTTTCAGCACCTGGACACCAAATCTCAAAGAGGCTATCTCTTTGTTGTTCACTACTATCTTCTCATCTCTCCTCTACAGGGTTAAAAAGTTTCCATCTTGTCATTTACATTTCAGCAATAGATTATGGCACCAGAATATCCACAAATGATAGTTGGCTGCAGAATATCTTTTTGCTGATCGAGTTTTCACAGTGCTCTGCATGGTTCTGGTGCTTACTCAAATTTGAGAATTAATTACTGACCTAAGGGGAAAAAAGCTTGAAAAACAAAAACAAAAAGCTTAAGCAGAAGCAGTGAAATGTCTATGATACTTGAAAATTAATATAATTTTAAAAGTTATTTGGTACAGTGTCTCACTATGCAGCTCAGACTCCCATCTCAGCTTCCACAGTGCTGGGATTACAAGCGTGTGCCACCATGTCCAGTTTTCGGTGACCAACAGAGCCCACTTGGGGTTCCTGGGCTGGCATCACATGAATGCTGGGGATCAAACTCAGATCCTTGCACTTGCCACCCCAGTGCTTAGACTACTGAGTTATCTCTGCAGCCCTGCTCTGACTCGTGATCCCCCTACCAAAGTGTCCCAGAATGCTAGAATTACAGGAGTATTCCCTCTTGCCTCACGCTCCTATAATTTCTTCATCCTTCTGTTCATGGGCACCCAAGCTGTGCCACTGCTTAACTATTGTGAACTGTTCTTCAGTAAACAATCTCATTCTTTCTTCAATACAAGTGATACTAGCAACTCCATTTGTATTCTCCTCAAAGATATGCAGAACTCATAGACGTTCTTCATGCCTGAAACATTGTTTTAATTTTAGTTACCTCCCCCCCCATCTGATGTTATTAAGCCACCCTGGACAGGGAGAAAACCAAAACTCTGTTTCTCTTAGGCATGCATCCTTCTAGGATGCTTGAAGAAGGCGATCAGAACACTGGGCCAACTCATACAGCATGTATATAATATTTAAGGTGCATATCAAGCTAGCAAGTTGGGGCTGGCCAAATACCTCAGTGGGTTAAAGCACCTGCAAGCAGGTGCAGAAGCTGGGGGTCTGGTCCTGGGCCTGCTGTGCTGGTCCTGCCCCTGCCCCTGCCCCAGGGGGCATGCTGAGACAGCCATTGAGACTCTGCAAGGTGATGCATGTCTGTGATCCTAGCTCTTGGATGGCTATAAACAGGTGAATCACTGCAAGTCCAAACCAGTAGTGAGACCCTGAACACTCTGTAACCCTTCCCTAAAACACCAAAACAAACATAAAATAAATAAATGAATAAAACAAACCAGAAAGTTGTTTCTCTAGGCTGACAAATACTATTTCATAATTACAACAGGCCATACAAATAACTGAATGATACATATCCAGATGTAAAAAGTAACTGCATTTTATATCTCAGGTCATCCTTGGTTTCTGCTGCTAGACTGAAGTAGAATGAGAGGAAAATCTTTTTCCAGAGCTTGCCAGCTTTCTAGCTTTAACTTTCTGAGTCACTAGTGATATCCACAGAATCAAATACCCCTTTTCCCTTGTTGGGTTTGAGGAAGCTGTGATTCTTTCACACCAGCTCAGTCTCCTGTGGTTGGCTACCTGAATGTGCCTTCTCCACGGGAGCACAAGGTTTCCTTTTATCCTGTCCAGCACAAGAATGGTGATTTTTTTCACAGTATGTGCCCAGTCTTCTTTCTCTTCCCATAAGCTTTACTCTCTCAATTCCATTGGGTGAATCTGAGACTGGAAAGTCAGCTATAGATGATTCATAAATATTGGCCTCAGGGTTACCAACCTATAGCCAGCCTTCTTCCCAGCCCTTGAAAAGCTACACTTGTGGAGGAATCCTAGTCCTATAAACACATGGAAACTAAATAATACTCTCCTAAACAATCAGTGGATCATGAATGAAATTAAAGAAGAAATTAGACAATATTTACAATGAAATGGAAGTGCAAATAAAACTTACTGTAACCTGTGGGATGCATTGAAACTTGTCTTAAAAGGGAAACTTATAGCAATAAATTCTCATATCAGGAAAATAGAATCAGTTCAAATAAACAATCTAATGCTGCACCTCAAACTTGTAGAAAAAGAAGAACAAATTAAGTTCAAAGCCCATAGAAAGCAGGAAATTATAAAGATCAGAGCAGAAATTCATGTAATAAAGATGAAAACAATAAAATAATGAACTAAAGTGTTTTCTTTGAAAGAATAAATAAAATTGCTAAATGCCTAGCCAACCTCATTTTAAAAAAGGAACCAAAAAGCTCAAATTCATTCAACGCGGAATGAAAAGAGTGAAATCACTGCAGACCCCATGGAAATTCAGAAGATTATCAAGACTTATTTCCAAAATCTTTACTCTCTCAAATGGAAAAAAACAAAACAAACAAAAAAGCAAAACAAGACAAAGCACAACAACAACAACAACAACAAAAAAAACCCAAGTTCCTGGATAAATATGAACTATCAAAACTGAATCAAGAAGCTATAAAAATTCTGAATAACCTAATATCAATCAATGAAATTGAAAATGTAATAAAAAACCTACCAAGAAAGAAAGAAAAGCCCAGGTTCTGATGGATTCACAACTGAAGTCTACAAGAAATTTAGGGAAGACCGCAATCCAACTCTTCCCAAACTCTTCAATGAAATTAAAAGGTAGGCAATTCTCCCAAACTCATTCAGGGAGGTGAGCATTACTCTGATACTCAAACCAGAGAAAGATCAAATCAAAAAAGAGAATTTGCAGCCAATCTTCCTAATAAACATAGATGCAAAAGACATCAATAAAAAAAGCAAACAGAATGTAGCAAATCATAAAGAACATTATATATTATGACCAAGTGGAATTTATCCCAGGAATGCAGAAATGATTCAATATATGCAAACCCTAAATGTACACCACATCTACAGAGCCAAAGACAAAAATCACATGATCATCTCAATAGATGCAGAAAAGCTTTTAACAAAATTCAAAGCTCATTCATAATAAATTGGAACAGATGATCTTTACCTCAACCTGGTAAAGGTAATCTATGACAAATCAGCAGCCTACACCATACTAAGTGAACAAAAGCTGAACATCTTCACTTTAAAATTAGGAACAAGGGGCCCGGTGGGATGGCTTAGTGGTCTGAAGCGCCTGCTTGGGGAAGCTTGGATGGCTTCAGGGACCGCGGTTTGATCCCCGGCACCGCATGCTGCGCCGGCCCTGCCCTCGGGGCGGGCTGAGCCGGCCATGGAAATGGACAAGGGTTCTGAAACAAGAAAAAGAATAATAAAAAAAAAAAAAAAAAAAAAAATTAGGAACAAGGCAATGATACCCACTGTCATCACTCCTGTTCAATACTGTTCTGGAAATATTATTCAGAGCAATTAGACAAAAGTAAGAAATAAATGGAATAATGATGGAAAAGGAAGAAGTCAAACTATCATTATTTGCAAATGACATGATACTTCACATAGAAGAACCCAAAAGCTCCACTAAGAGTCTTATAGATTTAACAGCCAAATTCAGTAGCACAGCAGGAGACTTATGTGTAGGTGAAAAGTTCATGAACAAAAATCAAACTGCATGGGAAATGCTCCAAAGAATCAACAGTTGAGATCTCATCTCTTTACAAGTTTCTATACATCAAAAGAATTAACCAAAAGAGTAAAAAGAAAACCCACCAATTGGGAAACAATTATATCAGACTATCCTTCAGACAAAAAAACAAAACAAAACAAAACAAAAAAACCCCAAGACAATAACAAAAAACTATCTAGAACATATGAAGAATTTTTTAAAATCAGGCCTCCAAAATTTAAAGAGCATATCCAAAAATGGGCATCTCAGAAGAACCTACACTTCACAAATGAAATAAAATGGATAATAAATATATAAAAAATGTTCAACATAATTGGTCATTCAAGAGATTCAAATTAAAACAATACCGAGATACCATCTTACACCAGAAAGAATGGTTATCATCAAGAAATCAATCAACCAATAGGGCCAAGCAGCTAGCTCTGTGGCACAAGTGCCTGCCTGGCAAGTGCAAGCTCATTAGTTTGAACCCTGGTCCTGCCAAAAAAAAAAAAAAAAAAAAAAAAAAAAAAAAAAAAAAAAAAAAAAAAAAAAAAAAAAAAAAAAAAAAAAAAAAAAAAAAAAAAAAAAAAAAATCAACCAATAAACAAATGCTGAAGAGGCCATGGGGAAAAAGTAACCCTTTTCTGCTGTTGGTGGGAGTGCAGGCTGGTAAAACCATCATGGTGATCAATATAGAGATTTCTCAAAAAGCTAGGATTAGAGGTCCCTTTTAAGCCAGCTATTCCCCTCCTTTTATAATAGAACTGAAATCATCATACCACGGTGATATATGTACACTTCTATTTATAGCAGCACAATTTGTCATAGCTAAGTCTTGGAAATGACCCAAATGTCCATTTACTGAGGAATGGATACAAAGTTATGGCATTTTTACATAATGGAGTATTATTCAGCTATAAAAAAGATAAATATGAAGCTTTTGTAAATAGATCCAGCTAGAGATTACATTGGTAAGTGAAATAAATCAGACGCACATGTATAAAAACACTATTATTTTGCTAGTGCGAGAACCTGAGAGAATAATGAAAATCTAAAAGGTACAACAGATACTGTGAAAGGGAAAGAAATTGTTCAATGGGAAGAGGTGGAGATTAGGTCCCCTTGACAGTATCAATGAGAAGACCTAAATCCTGAGATTTTTAGCTTAAAACCTGGATGGAGCTGATTAACTGTACCAAGTAAATTCTGAAAATCAGTGTTACTCTGAACAGTTTGGGGCATAATGTGACTTTGTTGGATAAGGTGACCCAAATATTAAGTGGTGCCATAGTTTACATCTTTTGAGGAGCCACCACTAAGCCTTCCATTATGTCTGCTACACACACACACACACACACACACACACACACACACACACACACACACACGGAATTGCATTCAGGACCTTGCACTTGTCAGGCAGGAACTGTGCCCCTGAGCTATATCCCCACCTGCCATTATCTAAATGGAATGCTAGTATTAAGTGAAATAGAGTAGAAGAAACAGAAATAATTCCAAACATAAGCAGTCATCTTATTTTTGATAAAGGAACCAAAGACCTTCACTGAAAGATAGCTTAAATGGTGCCAGAAAAACTGCCTTCCACATGCCAAAAATTAAAACTTGACTTCTTTTGCCATGCAGTACATTAAATTGAGATGGATCAAATATCTAAATATCAAAACAGAAGCAATGAGTTAAGAGAATAGGTAGGAGTGTTGAAGGCATCGGTATAGAAATAGACTTTATGAAAAAAACTCTAATAGTACAAGAAACAGGGATTTCTCAGATGAAGCAGAAATGGCAGATAAATATATGAAAAAACGTTCAGCATCACTGGCCATTCAAGAAATACAAATTAAGCAATGCTGAGATTGTGTCTCACTCCAAAAAGAATGGCTATTATTAAGAAATCAATAACAAATGCTAGAGGGGTTGTGTGCAGGTGGGGGGGGGGCTTCCTTACTGCTGGTGCGAGTGCAGGCTGGTGCAACCTTTGTGGAGAGCAGTATCCAGATTCCTCAAAAAACTAAGTTCTAGGGGGCTGGGGAGATAGCTCCATGGCACAAGTGCCTGCCTGGCAAGTGCAAGGTTGTGAGTTTGAACCCCGGTCCTGCGCTAAAAAAAAAAAAAAAAAAAAAAAAAAAAAAAAAAAAAAAAAAAAAAAAAAAAAAAAAAAAAAAAAAAAAAAAAAAAAAAAAACTAAGTTCTACTTGGCCCCAGATATTCCTCTTCTTAGATCTTTTTGAAAGAAGTGAAATCATCATACAACAACCATATACACACATCCATACTTACAGTGACGGTCTGTAACAGCTAATATTTTGGAAGCAGTCCAAATACCTGTGAATAGCTAATTCTTTTTAAATACAATGGGAATACTGCTCTGCCATAAGGGATAAACTTGAGCTGTTTCTAGCTAAAAAGATGTACCTTGAAGCCATATTCTTAAGTGCAATGACTACAACAAATATTTAAATGTCACATTGTTTCTCTGGTGTCAGAAGCCTAAAGTGTAAAGAAGGATCAAAATGTGTGATATTAGGGAATGGGATGAAAATATAAAGCTGTAAAGGGGAACAACAGCGGGGGTGGGGGGGAAAGAGGGACAAAAATAGAATTGAAAAACTGTGAGCAAAGCTCTAGGGGAACAACAGAGGGAGTAGGGGGAAAGAGGGACAAAAAATAGAACTGAGAAACTATAAACAGAATTCTTGGGACTGGGGAGATAGCTCAAAGGCATAAGCACTTACCTGGCAAGAGCAAGGTCCTATGTTCTATCCCTAGCCCCACATGTCATGCCGGCTCCAGAATACTGGGCACACTGCCAGCTTCAGAACCCTGGACCTGGTAGCGGATGCCTGTAATCCTAGCACTCAGGCAGTTTAGACAAGACTGCTGCAAGTTTGAGACCAGCCTCAGACCTACAAAAATGAGCACAAGGCCAGCTGACTGCATAGCAAGACCATGTCTCAAAAACAAAACAAACAAAACAAAACAAACCTTTTGCAAGAGGACTGAGCACTTAAAGGGAGGCGAATGGGAAAATAAGCAGAAGTGAGATATTCATGTTCAGATACAAATTTCCTATGGTGAATGTTATCATATGGAAAGTGTACAAATTAAAAATTCCAGGAATCCACTTTTATGTATTTTATCAGATTATTTATTTTTTTCACTCCTTAGAGATTTCACAAAGCTGTACTAAACACCTTGGACTTCCTCAAGAAGGATTAAAAGTAAGGAAATTGGTGCTAAGGCTACACTGGTAATGTGTCTCTTCTGCTGCATTTGTTTCTGGAGTGAATTTTATGTACCTTTCATGTTCCCACATATGCTTTTTAGTGTGCAGAGGATGGGGTTCACACCCAGGTCTTTTCATGCTAAGCACAAACTTTACTACTGAGCTATCTCACAGCTTCTATGTAAATTAAAAGAACCAAGGAACAAGATCTTTTAAAAAGACATTTTGAAATACATACACATTCACAAGAATTTGCAAACATTCCTTTCACTAGCCTCTCCAATGAAGCACTCAATGTAACAGCACTATATTACCAATCAGTTCAGGAAATCAGTTTATGCACCTGTTTAATGGTTACCAATTCTTTTTTTTTTTTTTTTTAATATATTTCTTTTTTTTTTTTTTTTTTTAAATTTCTTTATTTTCTTGTTTCAGAACCTTTATTTGTTTATTCACTCATTCTTATGGCTGGCTCAGCCTGCCCCAAGGGCAGGGCTGGCGCAGCATGTGGTGCCGGGGATCGAACCGCGGTCCCTGAAGCCGCCCAAGCTTTCCCAAGCAGGCGCTTTAAACCACTGAGCCATCCCGCCGGGCCCCCGGTTACCAATTCTTTAGAGCATTTGTGAAAAGTTGGTAGAATTAAACATCAGGGAAAATATGAAAAGAGGCAAAAGGATGAGGGAATAAATATCTCAGGTAAAGAGAGAAATGTGGTATGGAATGAACCCTGTCCTGGAGGTAGCAAATGTACACTGAGCTGCATGCAGCACTGTAACGATATACAAACACATATGTACAGATCCTGAGTCAATATATCCTTGTGGCTTAGATTTAAAAGTTGTACAGTGAACATTGAAGAACTAAAATCTCTGAGAAATAATGCAATGATTCTGTACATTTTATTATCAAGACTTTGTGGTTGTATTTAAAACCTCAATATGAAGGTGTCCTAGTATGACTTTCTTAAAAAGCAGTTCCAAGGGCCAGCCAGCTAGCTCAGTAGTTAAAGCACCTGCTTAAGCAGACACAGGGACCAGGATTCGATCCTGGGTACGCCATGCCGGCCCTGCCCCCAGTGCACACTGAGACAGCAACTGGACATGGTGGCACATGCCTGGAATTCCAGTGCTTGGGAGGTTAGAAGTAGGCAGATCACTAGGATTCTGATCTGTGTAGTAAGATCCTGTAGATCCTTTACTAAATACATTAAAAAAATAAAAAAGCAGTTCCATCAGAAGCTACCTGACTTTAAAATGTAATTTGTTCAAACAATTCCTACTTATAAACCTAGCATAAACAGGCACAAATAGGCAGTAACATTTTCAAGGCTCTTACAGCAACATAGTTGTCACTGTGAAAAAGCATGGCAGATAATTTCTGCAGTATACTATTAATACTGTTTTAATAACTTGGAAAATATGGATATTGAAGGGATATACAGGGTCTCACTATGCAACTTGGAGTGATAGTGATTTTTCTGTTTACAGCCTCCCCAGCACTGGGATTGTAGGCATATACCACTATACCCGGACTCTGGCTGGCTCAGCTCATCCTGGGGGTTGGGCTACTGGGGCATGTGGTACTAGGGTTCAAACTGTGGTACCTGTGCTTGCCTAAGTAGGTGCTTGAGTTTGTGGAGCTATCTCCCTGGCCCCCATAATATATTTCTAAAAGGAGAAATTATCTTACAGAAGACGGCACCTCACATTTTTATATAGTGTGCATATTTAAACGTGTGTGCTTCTCTAAGTATATATAAGGTATGGAAATAAAGGCACAAATACAGTCATATATGTATTTATTTTATGTAACAATAGTGGTCACCTCTAGGTCAGAAGATATCTGCTGGGGGTAAGGATAGGGCTATCATTTCATTTTTTTAAATTATAAAATATCCAATATAAAAAAATTCAAAGTGAACAAAGTTATACACATTTAAAAATATGTAACTATCTGAATAAGTAGCCATCCCAATAGTACTCAGTTAAAAGTTTATTTTTTACCAATTGGAGCTCCTATTTTAATATGCCATTGAGACTACTGATGAATTTTTCTGTTCTACGGGACTGTCTATTATATACCAACACTAAACTTTTGGTTCATTCAGCAACTTATCAATGTCAGATCCTCAAAACTGTATCATTATCTACTTGGATGTGTAAATTTATAGATATAGAACTGCTGTTGCTAAGGAAGATTTAGAGTTATGTGCTAGTGTCTGGTTAGGCTGGCCCGCTCTCATTCATTTGCCTTGATAAATAATTTTTCTCTCAAGTGAAAACAATACTTACTGATAGCATTAAAATTACAAATTGACTTAAGGAGAAAATCATGTTTTGATGTTACATCTTTCTAAGAAATATATTTGCACATTTGAATCTTTTTGAGTTTTCTTTTTAAAAAATTTTTTCTCATATAAGATTTACATGCCTTAGTATGCTTATACCTTAACCCTTTTTTTACAATCATAGCCTTTTCTTGAAGTATATCCTTTAATTGTGTTTGTATACACTTATTTTTTACTAAATATTTATGCAAGTGTAATTATAGAAGAGTGCACAAATCATAAGTGTACACCTTGATGAATATTCATATAATGAATGCACTTATATAGCCAGCACCTAGATCACGAAACAGAACATTAACAGCACCAGAGTCCCTTGTACTGTTTTCCAGAGCCAAAGAAGCCAGGTTAAAAAGTAACACGTAACACACACTTACATAAAATTAAAAAACAGGTAAAACTAACTGATGATATATTAAGTCATAATAACACTTGCCTTTAGGAAGGGAGGTAAACAAAAATGGGTAATTTTTGACAGTTTACAAGAACTCTGCCTGCCTAGTACAGTATTTTCACTAAATGGAATCAGAATATGTACCCCTATTTGGGGATGGCTACTGACACTTATACTAAGTATTCAATTGAGACTTTACTGAATTTTTTTCTTGTTTCAGAACTTTTGTTTGTTTATCCATTTTTATGGCTGGCTCAGCCTGCCCTGAGGGCAGGCGCAGCATGTGGTGCTAGGGATCGAACCTTGGTCCATGAAGCCGCCTAAACTTTCCTAAGCTGGCGCTTTAGACCACTGAGCCATCCTGCTGGGCCCCCTGAATTTTTAAAGTAGTTTTTCAACAACTCCTCTGGGCTTTCCAGAAATGTAATATTTACAGAGTTTTTTTTCTTAATTCTTATCTTGGTTTTGTATAATCTCCTTGGCTAAAATTCCCAACACAATGTTAAATAGTGGAGGACACAGCAGGCACGCTGCTCCTGACTCAAGTTGAAAAGCCTTTTGTTTTAATACCAAGATGCTGGCCTTTAGGCAGAGGTATAATGATGTTAATCAGTTACTCATCAATTTCTACACAATGATATATTTCATAAGTCCTTAATTATATCAAATGTCTTCTGTGCAAAGATAATCATACTTTTAAATTTTTTTCTAGATACTTTTAAATTTTTGATATGAATATTAAGAGATATAATATCAATTATCCTTACATTCGTATAATAAACAATTTAGCCATAATTTACTTCCTTTTGAAAGTGCTACTAGATTATTTGCTAATAAATCATTAAAACTTTTTTGACTGGCCTATAATTTCTTTTGGTATAACTTTTGTCAGATTTTTCAGTCAACACATTTACAAGAGTGAACTTGGAAATTCTTTCCTTGGCAACTTAAGGCTCCAGACTTTATCTAGTCTCTGGAATTGTTTGAGCAACAGTAGGACTCCTTAATCTTAAAAGTTTGCTAGGTTTAAAATAATGTGGCTTTTTTTTTTTTTTTTTTTTTTTTTTTTTTTTTTTTTTTTTTTTTTTTTTTTTTTTTTTTTTTTTTTTTTTTTTTTTTTTTTTTTTTTTTTTTTTTTTTTTTTTTTTTTTTTTTTTTTTTTTTTTTTTTTTTTTTTTTTTTTTTTTTTTTTTTGGCAAGGGACCCTTTAGTGTTCATTTCTTTTATAAAGGTAACTGACTTTTTAAAAGAATTTTATTTATTTTTTTTCTTGTTTCAAAACTTTTATTTATTTTTATAGCCGGCTCAGCCTGCCCTGAGGGCAGAGCTGGTGCAGCATGTGGTGCCGGGGATTGAACCGAGGTCCCTGAAACCCCCTAAGCTTTCCTAAGCAGGCGCTTTAGACCACTGAGTCATCCTGATGGGTCCCTATGGTAACTGACTTAACTTTTTGTATTTATTACATTTTGGCTACTTGAGCTTTTTTTAAAAAAAAAATTTTTTTTAATGTGATTTTTTTTTTTCCTTTTCTTACCCGCCCCTTAACCTTTTTTTTTTTGTCTTTTGGAGACAGGGTCTCACTATGCAGTTGAGGCTGGCCTTGAGCTCACTTTTGTAGCCCAGGCTGGTCTCGAACTCACACCGATCCTCCTGCCTCAGCCTCCCGAGTGCTGGGATTACAGGCGTGCGCCACCTCGCCCGGCTTTTTTTTTTTTTTAATTTAATTTATTTTTTTCTTGTTTCAGAACCTTTGTTTATTCACTCATTTTTACGGCTGGCTCGCCCTGAAGGCAGGACTGGCACAGCATGTGGTGACGGGGATCGAAGAACCGCGGTCCTTGAAGCCGCCCAAGCTTCCCCAAGCAGGCGCTTTACACCACTGACCCATCCCGCCAGCCCATTAAAAAAATTTTTTTTAAAAAATTATTTCTTGTTTCAGAACTTTTATTTTTATGGCCAGCTCAGCTTGCCCTGAGGGCTGGGCTGGCACAGCACGTGGTGCCGGGGATCGAACCGCAGTCCCTACAGCCACCCAAGCTTTCCTAAGCAGGTGCTTTAGACCACTGGGCAATCCTGCCAGGCCCCTGAACTCTTCTTTAAAAAGTTAATGTTCTAATTTACTGCATAAAATTTCAAAGTAGTCTATTCTGGTTGTGAATCCTTGTTTTGTTCTTACATAAGTTATCTGGCAGTCTATCTCTCTGAGCTCCCACAGAAGCCCTACCCAAGAACTTTTTAATTTTTAGTTTTTTTTTTTTTTTGTTTTTGTTTTTTTTTTTTTTGAGACAGGGTCTTCTTATGCAGTTCAGGTTGGCCTTGAGCTCTCAAACTTGCAAAAATCCTCCTGCCTCTGCCAGAGGGCTGGGAATATAGGCATGTGCCACTACACCTGCCATCAAGCTTTTGAATTTATAGGCTGTTTTTTGCTATTGATTTTTTTACCTTTGACCTGGAGTAATTCCTTCTGCCTGCTTTAGTTACTGTTTCATATGGTTTTTAAGGTTCTTGACAAAACAAATTATGATTGATTTCCTATAACTGCTTTTTCAAGTATTATGTTTTCATCTTATAGTCATGTCTACCCAGTGTTTTCTTTGCCTGTGGGTGTGCTAAGCTACTTATTTTCTTCTTATCCCTCCTCCTCCTCATTATTATTATTATTATTTTTCCTTTTATGTATTTGGTACAGGGTCTCACTTTACAGCTTGAACTCCTGGTGGTTTTGTTTTAGGCCTCCCCAGTGCACCTGGGGGCAGGGCTGGTGGGGCATTTGGGACTGGGGATCAAACTCTGGTCCCAGTGCTTGCCTAAGCAGACACTTAGCCCAGTGAGCTATCTTACTGGCCCTTACTTATACTAACTTTGAGAATTTATAGCAATCCTCATTTTTTTTTTTAAAAGATGCACTTTTGTGCTTTTAGCATGAAGCAGTATCTCAGTTTCTGTCTCCAGACACTGTCTCTTTTACATGGCTCTAGGGCTACTTTTTTTTTCACAGTGACATGATTATGCACATTCATATTTACGTGTCTATTGGCATTCCTAACATTTACCTTATTCTTTTCTTCTCTATTTCTCTCATCCTACTGTACCTGTCCTATCCAAACTGGATTCTACTTGTAGCAATTTCTCCTCAGTGCTTGGGTGTCTCATTAATTTCAAGAGGAATATAGTACAGCACAAGGCCCAGATGGCTCTATTATGTCATCAGATCCTTCCTACTTTAAGCTTCTAGTCTCAGCCAGGCCCACTGTACTTTGTAGTGAGAAACTATAGGTAATATATTGTACAATTTGCAGGCTTTACAAACCACCTGCCTTCTTTCTACTTCCACAGAGATGCAGAAACTCTATGGGCCACATGGTTCTCATTTATATATATATATATTTTTTTTGTCTTTTTGAGACAGGGTCTCGCTATGCAGTTGAGGCTGGTCCTGAGCTCACTTTTGTAGCCCAGGCTGGTCTCAAACTTGCACCAATCCTCCTGCCTCAGCCTCCCGAGTGCTGGGATTACAGGCGTGCGCCACCACGCCCGGCTAAAAGTACTCTTTTTTTTTTTTTTTTTGTATTATAGCTGGCTCAGCCTTCCCTGGGGGTAGGGCTGGTGCAGCACCTGGTACTGGGGATTGAACTACAGTCTCTGTGATTGCCTAAGCAGGCGCTTTAGACCACTGAACCATCTTGCCAGCCTCTCATTTATATTTTGAGATTTATATTTTGTCAGCCAATTGTGTAAAGGGTATCTGTGGCTGCCCTAGTTATTCTGTGTAAGTGGATTAAAAAACTACATTGCTGCTATCATAAACTCTGTTAAGACCTGCACAGGAGTAAGTAACTTGAAGATTATGACAGAAAGTAAAATTAGGAATTTGCTGTACTTTAGTTTAGATACTATGCTAAATGCTTTGTAGGCACTCTCATTTAATCCTCCATCAACCTTCTGAGTTGTTTTATTATTTTCCTAACAGGAAAAGTGACATCCAAGATCACACTACTGAATTGGCATATATAGGTCTTCAACCCAGGTCATCTGACTCCAGAGTACCTCCTCCTTCAGTGTCTAGTAACTACTTTCAGATCCAACCATTGTGAAACTGCACCATCAGCATCATCTATTTGACTTTATTTTACTTATGAGTATGTAAGAATCTAACAAAAACTAGATATATATTATAGATCAAAACTAAAAAAAACTGCAGATGGTAAAGAGTTTAATAACAGCTTTTCCTGTTCTAAGAAAATAGTGTAAAATGAGAAAGGGGTAAGAGAGTAGGGAATAGTTATTCAAGATTTTAAATGTCTTTCCTTATTATGACACTAGTGCCAGAGAACAATATATATGTGAAATATTGCTTATAAATCACTAATAAATATTTTTCTTCTAAGTAACTATTTAAAAAAAAAGAATAGCTTCCCCCACAATTCATAAAGGTCTAATTTTTGTTTTTTTGGTCAATGTGTCTGTAAAAGGTGAACATTCACTGGTCCATAGTTTCCCAAGAAACTTTATCTCCCAAGGATTATCAATTACAATAATTCTATCATTAATATTCTTTTGCTATTAAATTATTCAAGGGGTTAAAATATGTAACAGTTCTCTGAATTACTTGAGTTAGAATTATTTTCTAATTTTCATTTATAAACACAGTTATTCTTATTTTATTACCTTTTAATCTCAGAGGGTGAGGAAAAATAATGAGGGCTCTATAGAGCCAAAGTCATTATATACATGCCACTTTAACTCAATGTCTAAAAAGATGTTTCAGTTTGAGACACAAATGTAATAATCTGTGGAAATATAACATATTGTTAATCCTATTTTATCCCATCTTTGGAAGATTTTTAGAAGAATTTTTTGTTTTTAGCTAGCTTCCTTAAGGGCAGGGCTGGTGTGGCTATGCAGAGCTGGGGATCGAACCACAGTCCCCTGTGCCTGACAGTTTGCCCAAGCAGGTGCTTTAAACAACTGAGCTACTAGCAAGCTCCCTGGAAGATTTGTAATTACAAAAACAAACAAACAAACAAACCTCAAAGTGTAGGAGTTGAACCCAGGGCCTCACATATGTTGGTTAAGTGCTCTACCACTGAGGTTCATCACAGCTCTATTAATATTTTTTTTTAAAGAAATAGTTGTCTTTGCAATTCAGTTTTAAAACTGAGTATGCCAATAATAAGTATTTTTCTAAGTGTATACTGGATTTCCCTTGGGAAGAATGTTTAGAGTATTTTCCCTCTAGGTTAGGAAGTAAATTTAAAATATTATAACTAGTGATACTAATAATTCTTATATTGATATCTGTAAAATAATTCAACTTGGATTCATTGCCAAGATTATTAACCTAAACCCAGCTCCTTGCAGTGAGATTTCCCTCTCCATTTCAGCACCACACCCAAACCTTTCAGTGCACTACACACACTTCATGCATGTGATTTTTTGGCAAGCTGGTACTAGTGAAGGGTTTTTATACCATCTCCTTTATGATTAGCTGGTTCACAGAATTAAGACCAAAAAACAGGCCAGTAAGCAAAGTGATATCCTAGTTCTTACTCTCTTGAAGGGTTACATTTCCTCCCACTGAGCTGCAAATATTAGAAAAATATATATGGAGCTGCATCACTGAATTTACTTCAGTGATTCTGATTTTGTATTTACATATTTTTACTTAATTTGAAAAAATTATATAATTATTATAAATTGAGTATCCCTTATTCAAGGAACATTTCAGAAATATTTCAGATTTTGAATTTAAAAATTTCAAATATCTGCTTATATATACAACCTGTGTCTGAGACCCAAGTCCAAATACAAAATGAACTCATATTTCACTCATTAGTTACACAAATAGCTAAAGGCAATTTTCTGTAATACACTTAGAGCCCCTCTACTTGGGATTGTGACATGTCTCTTATGAGGTCAAATGTGGAATTTTCCACTGGTAGGGCGAAAGACTGGATTCTGATCTTTTCAGATATTATACTAGGGATGCTCAACCTAACTGAAATTAGAGTGGCTGACAAACTGGTGGCAATGAACTAGAAAGAAGACAAAATCCCAATGCCTAAAAATAACTCAGTTATAAAAGTACAATTTATAGTATCAAAATCTCAGAAAAATAAAAACACTTAATGTCTTTCTACCTAGATAAGACTTACTTCTGTCTCCACAAAAGGCAATTTAAGATTGAATTCTAGAAAGTTAATTAATATTTACCCAGTAATGTCTAAATAAAGACATTCATATCATAAAACTTTCTCTTTCTTAATATCTAAAATTACTTGCCCACTATGTAAGTGTTCTTAAAACACTCTCTCTAGAAAATTATCATATTCGTTAAGCCTATTTATTCTTTTTTTTTTTTTTTTTGAGACAGGGTCTCACTGTGCAGTTCAGGCTGGCTTTGAGCTCACTTTTGTAGCCCAGGCTGGTCTCGAACTCACAACGATCCTCCTGCCTCAGCCTCCCAAGTGCTGGGATTACAGGCGTGAGCCACCACGCCCGGCGGAAGCCTATTTATTCTTAACATGAAGTTATTACTTTCACTTATACAGGCCACATTAGTTTAATTGGCACAGTTAAGAATAAGATAAAATAAGACATTACTCTTTAAGAAAATTCTAGGATCATCTTTTTCAAAGAATAATCCTACATAATTAAGTCATTAAAGCAAATTTTTACCATCAGGGTCAAGATTTTTAAATGATCTCTAAGTGCTCACCTGAAGATTAACAATCCTATATGAAGTGTAAACTTGAAGATTTGTATTCATTTTATAAGATCTCATTTATATTGAATTTTAAAAACAGAAAACCTACACATAGTTTTTTTTTTCCTCTAAGAACTTCTTTGAAATACAATATAAACATTTCTGAACCACCACAGAATCCACCGTGGTTCAAATTTCACAAAGATTTTCTTGAAACCTAGTACAAAGGTTACTGGCTCAGGACCATATCAAGTGGTATCAGTACAAGCTTTGATTGTAACTCTACCTTTAAAAAAAAAAAAAAAACAGCACACTTGATTATACATGGCTTTTAACCTTGAGCTACAGTTATGCTACCATTCCCCCACCCCCGATCCCATCTAAAGTCAGTCATTTGGAGACATGGACATTCGCTGAGCTTTGTTTAGAGTCCTTGCTTTGCCAGCTTTGATGGAGATCTCGAAGGCGTTCAGAAGTTCGTGTGCTTACATTCAGAGCAGGATGAACTTTAGAAATCCCACTTTCCTCCATTAGTGATAGGCCACAGATCCCAAAGTATGCATGCAAAGCATCTGAAAAAAGGAGACATTATTTTCTTTAAAACAGGCATTTTTACTCATGTATGCTATAAAATATTTTAGCTACCAGAGCATTACAACATTTAAAAAATGTAGAAAAATACTAAACACATTTGTGGCAGTATTTTCCCCAAGTCTTTTGACAATCACAAAAGAACATAATCAAAATTAAAAATGATGAAATTATTAACAAACGTCTACCAACTGAAGAAGTGACACTGTTAGTATTCATTTAAGGAAAAAAAGAGAATAGCTGTAACTTAAAGTCTTATTTTAGTAGGTTTTCCTTTTTGCTTACTGTAGAATATAGAAATGAATGACTTTATATCATAATTTACCCTATAAGTGAAAATAAACCTATCTCTGAATTTAAGTAGCAATACATTCCATCCTCATACCCCTAAGCTTTACTGTTGATAGTTGCTAAGCTATTATGTTAAATGAAAGGAGCAAAAATAATCCACCTTGAAATGCTATTATTCTTAAAATTCTATTTAAGATAATATTAGCCATTCTAAAAATATTTGATCTGGCAATCAAAACTCATATTCTTTTTGGCTATAATAAATTTCATTCACTGGCCTCACTACAGTTTCCCATTTTCCATGGGCAGCAACTCTCTTTCTACTAACGTGGTCACTGAACTCACGTGAGGACTGACTGTTTCAGAGCCTTATTTAGACTTTTGGAAAGCTAAGAATTTTGCAGTTATGGGAATGCTAAAAAAAAGTTTGGTAGCAGTTTAAATGTTTTTCTATTTTTGAACTAGCCAGAATACATAACCTCAAGAGCTATTAAAGCTCAAAAGACCTTACCATTTCAAACTTTGTCAAAAAATCTAATGCTTTGACTTCTTCAGGATTACTTTTCTCTAATTTTTGGATTCCAAAATAAATTTGATTTTTCTATATTATTTTATATAGTTAATAATAATATTATTTTATATAGTTAATAATAATATTATTTTATATAGTTAATCCAAAATTATAAAGGGCACTAAGCAACATTAAACTTTATTTTTAGAAACTGGAAGCATTCTCAGGAAATAATGCAATAAAAAGGAGGATAATATATATCCTACAAAATAGGATGTATAAAATGAAAACTTCTTCAGATTAAGTAACATTTTTATTTTTCCTCACAGGAATTGAAGTCAGACACCAGAACTTATTTATTTCAATAGCTTAAAAAGCTCCTTATTTGTAGGGATATATTAAAATATTTTAAAAATACATATTGACTTTATAATAAATGTTACTTTTTTAAAATGTTTTTTCCATAAATGTATACTGAAATCTCTTCGTGTCAATTCTGCTATTTGATTTATTAGAACTAAGACTAAAGAACATCATTAAAATGATTTTCTTAAAGACTCTGAGAATAGTTCTTTTCTTATTAATTCAATTTATCACACAAAGACTTTCTATGCTTCTAGTATACAGGATTGGAAAACGATGTATTTGTGGAGATTGAGCATCTCATGCAAAATTTATGCAAATGTTAAAGTTAGCCACTAATCTCTCCAGGAAAAAAAATTCAAATAATTTACTTTTGAAAATGCTATTGGAAATAACTGACACACTTCAAGTAAGTTTACACAAGAGATACTTTCTTAGATTGTAATTTCAATTATTTTTAATAGTACTGTACATTGTTTTTTAAAAAAACTAAAACCAAAATACTCCTCAGTTTTCTTGAGGTATTTTTAAGCATGTATAGGTATGTATCCTTTTAGAGCTATATATTGTTCATGCAAAAATACAAAATATTCTGCTTCACAAATTAATTTGTGAAAATATACTTTAGCTTATGACTTTGAATCATTCTTTGTTTTCTAAGAAAGCATGTTTTATGCAAAAATACAGGTAAATATGTTAGGAAATATTCTTATCTTTTAAGTACAAAAATATGATTTCACGTGCCCTTTATTTTATTTTGTTTTATTTTTCATTTTTTGCGGGACCAGGGTTCAAAATCATGACCTTGCACTTGCCAGTCTGGCACTGGTACCATGGAGCTATTTCTCCTGCCCCAAGCCCTTTATATTTTGATTCAAGTATACATTCCAACCATCACAGTGCTATAATAGATGAGCTAAAGAGATAATTTTCAAACTGAAAATAAAGATCATAATTCTACTGCAATGCCATAAAAATCATTCCTTGAATCTCATTTATATATTGACAGTAATTCTCTGACAATTTGCTAGTAAAAATATCAATGCTCTGAATTACTTTTACTCTCTGATTTTTATGGAAAATTATAAATGTACAGTTTAAGGTTGCTGAAATGTTGGTTAGGTAAGAGAATAGTGCAAGAGGTGGGAGAAGAGTTAGACTCTGGGTGCCACTAACAAATGTATTTGGTTCCTGAGTTTTAGACAGTGAATGGCACAGGTTCAAATGTGAAGTATTCACCTATACTAATTATCTGAATCTGCTGAAACCTAGAGAATAAGAATATGAGCCGCAAGGAGACTAGTATTCAGGATTTGATACATTTTTCAATTACTGACTTCTGAAGTGAGTAAGAACTAGTTTTCCTTATGATTGAGAGACATTTATTCTACTTAGCTCCAATCATATCTAACAATTCTGAAAGATCCAAATAATTTCCTATTTTGTAAAGGTCCTAACGCATTGCTAAGAATTTGGGGAAAATGCACACCATACTATACTTTGAAAATCAACTTTTTCCTTTTAGAGTAATAGTCATCACTCTAAATCTATCTCTAAACAGTCTTTTAAGAAACATGAATGTGACAACATTTTCTATCATATAACCTTTCTAACAAAGACACTTGAAGATTTCAAAAAATAAAAGAAAGGTTATACTGGATTTATAAAGAACACAATTACCTGGATGACTATCTGGCCATTTGGCAAAACCTCCTACAAGGCGATCTTGAGTTGATAAGATGTAGTTTCTGTTTTTCTCAAAGTTAGTGTATTGGAAAATTTTCAAAAGCTGAAATGAAATAACAGAAAGCAATTGACACAAAATGTTTATATTGACCATGCCTTACATTTCAGATATGTATTATTTAGATACGTTTTTCTGTAGGTAAGGCCTCTCACAGCAAATCTTTGGGGAGTCCAACACTTAAAATTCGCCAGCTACATTGTCGTTTTTCAATCTTCTTGCCAAACCTACCCTCCTTTCCTTAACCCACTATTTTCTTTGGACCCAAAAGGAACCTAAGCGTTTTGTACAAGCTAGACGAAAACACATTTTCTCCAATCAGTTCTTCAATAATCAGTCATCTTGGAGCCCAGCAGGATGGCTCAGTGGTCTAAAGTGCCTGCTGAGGAAAGCTTAGGCGGCTGCAGGGACTGCGGTTTGATCCCCGGCACCACATGCTGCGCCAGCCCTGCCCTCGGGGCAGGCTGAGCCGGCCATAAAAATAAATAAATAAATAAACAAACAAAAAGTTCTGAAACAAGAAAAAAATAAATAAAATAAAAAATCAGTCATCTTAAAAAACAGCCTATTTAGACCCCCCTCCCCTTTTTTTTGGTACCAGGGATGGAATTCTGGACCTCACACTTGCCAGGTAGGTGCTTATGCTGCCGAGCTATCTCACTGGTCCTTAAAAATTTATTATAGGCTGTTAATCTATGTTTTATATGTCCTTTATCTATGTTTTACAAACTGGTAGTAACTGGAATTAAAAATATTTCAAAAAGAAACAAGAAAAACTATTAAGCAGAAGCTAGGTAAGGACAGCAAAAGCTTACAGTTCTTTAAAAGATAAAATTGGGACAAGTCTGATTAGGACATAACAAACTGTGAACAGTGATTTAAGACATGTATTCTATTTAGAGTCCCTCTCAGGATCTCATTAAGACAACAAAAAAACTATGAAGGAAAATGGAGTTAGAACAAAAGAGCTCAACAAAGTTTTGAAGATAAGTTGGCCCAGTGTGTTAATGACTCAGAGTCACAGGAAGATATTAGTGATTGGTGAGTAAACATTTCTAAAAAAAAGCTAAAGCTTGAAGAAAATTATGACACAAATAAGAAGCAAATTTACTCATTGATGTTGATTTAACTAGTAGAATGGAAGAAAAGACATTCTTTGGAATCCTGATGTCAGGAACACTTCCCATCAAGTAGCATATGGCTCATCACATCAAAAAGAACAATTATAATCTCAATGCTGTGCTTCCTAGCTCAGCCTTGTGAGGGGAGTTCATATCTGCCAAACTACAACATGAGTTCAAGGTCAATTACATTAGCTCTCTGGAGAAGGCCACTGGCTGTGGTTGCTACATCTACCCTTTTCAGCCTAGAGCAGTTAGGTAGAAACTACATGCCGGTGGGGCCAGTGAGATGGCTCTGCAGTCTAAAGTGCCTACTTAGGTAAGCTTAGGCAACAGCAGCGATTGCAGCTCCATTTCCAGCATCACATTCTGCACCAGCCCCACCCCCAGGACAAGAAACTATACTCTCTTTCCTACAATCACAGTTAGGGCTATCTGTTGGGTATGTAGCGGGAGTATAACAGACAGCTAAGTTAGGTAGAACTATAACAGTCAGACGGCGCTGGGCTCTCAGAGAGTCAATGCAGAGGATGAGCAACTTTAGAACTGTGGCTGGGTCATCTGAAGACAGTCATATGGCCACATTTATTTTCCTAAGGGATAAACAGAAGTATGAGGTTACTGGTACCACCCTTTTGATATTTCTCATGTAAATAGATCATTATGTTATCAGAGGCAGGCCATCTTTTTCCAACATTACTCCCCAACCCCTGACTAAGAAACTGAGACAAAAAGACATGTTTAGTCTATAATCAACTAGGTTTAAGGATGTCATGCCGTGTGCCCTTGCTACTGACCAACATTAGCCAAGCATCGTTATCTGTAATTTTACTGGCTGATTATGGTTTTGACTCACATTGTGCCTACCTCAAGACCTTACTGTATAAAACTTCAGAAAAAGTGGGCTCGCTGGCAACCTATTCAGGACCCCTTCCAATCTTTCAGGAGTTATTCCCATTCCCCATCCCTACTCCTCAACATATTTTCCTATGTCTAAAATAACAAGCAAAAAAAATCAATATTTAGTATTTATACTGTCACTAAGTTTAACTATTAGTTTTCAAATTTTAGAATTAACCTGTAGTCAAAAAGTAAGATTTGATTATTGTTACCAAACAAAATATGACATTATAAAAAGTAAGGTTATAGAGGGGACACCCATTTGGGACTCACCTCCTGTCCGTCTCTCGGACAGGAGCTTTCTTTGCCTCAATAAATATGTTCTGCTCAAAAGAAAAAGTAAGGTTGTAGCTTTGAAAGGTACAAGAGTCAAGGTTCACAACTAATAATAAAATAAGCACTAATAATTTGCTAGAAAAAAAAGGAAAGTAAATGTTTTTCATACTTGGGAATTAAAGATATTTAAAAATAGACAAAGATGTCTAAACTATGTCTAGGACTGTGAAGTCAGGCAATTGGTATCATTTAAAGTTAAGATAATGTCCACAAAAAAGAAAATTAAAAAAATGTGTAGAACTGGTTTGTTTTCAGGAGCTGTCAAATATTAAGACTGTATCAGTAGGATTCAAAGAACACACACAGGTTAACGACTTGACAGTTTCATCACTTTATAAAGAAATGAATTCACAATGATACTTAAAAGAAAACTCTAAAACCCAACATTTCATTGGAATCCTTGAGGGGAACCACTAGAACCAAGTCACTGCATTCAACATTCCTAAAATTAATGGAAAGAAGTGTTTAACTGTTCCTTTCTGTACAAGATATACCTTAGGGAAGTAAAATTCTTTTTAAAGGAATGCCAATGGATAAATTTAGCAGTAATGGTAGAAGGTCATCATTTTTTTTTTTTTTTTTTTTTTTGGGACCAGGGTTCGAACTCACAACCTTGCACTTGCCCAGCAGGCACTTGTGCCTCGGAGCTATCTCCCCAGCCCCAGAAGGTCATCATTTTTAATTCCTTAATGATATAAAGAATGATATTACATCTTATATAAGCTAGTATAAAAATTAAATTTAATGAAAGATAAAAACATCAACTATGTAACTACACAATTAGAAAGCAAGTGTAAGGAAAGCCTTTATGATATTGATTTGGCATTTATTTCACAAATATTATACCAAAAGTACAAGTAAAAGAAAATTAAGTTGAGCAGTATCAAAACAAAACATCTGAGCATCTAGGGACACTATGCATAGTTAAAAGGCAATTCAAGTAATGGGAGAAAAAAATTTCCAACCCATATGCTGATAAGAACTAAAGTCCAGAATAAAGGATAATATCTATAATAAATGGATAAAATGAAGAACTAAAATTCAACAAAGCCTGACTGAAAAGGGGGTAAAAGATTAGACTAGGCATTTCTCCCTAACAGATGTACAAGTGAACAATGAGTGTGTAAACAGATGCTCAAGCATCACTAATAATTAAGGAAATGTAAATCACAACCACAGTGAGCTATCATTAGAAACCCTACAAACAAACAAACAAACAATAATGAAAACAACAAAAAAATTGGAAAAAACCCCAAGTGTTGGTGCAGATGTAAAGAAACTGGAGCCCTTACACACTGTATAAAAGAATGTAAAATGGTGCATTGCTGTGGAAAAGTTTAGCAGTTCTTCAAAAGTTAAACATGGCCTGGGATACAACTTAGCTGCACAGTGCCTGCCTGGCAAGAAGAAGGTCGTGAGGATTCCCAGTGTGACCAAAACAGAATACAATAAAACTCTTACATGACCAGCAATTTCAATAAATAAATAAATAAATAAACAAATAAATAAAAGAACTTGAACATGTGTTGTACACCATGTGTAACACAACACTGAATGTAATCACAATCACTGCATATGATACATTTATTTTATTATACTAAAAGAAAAAGTAAAAAAAAAGAAAGCTGATGGGAACTTTATAATATAATGAAAGGGCATGCTGACAGTTCTGGAGTGCTTTGATCAAAAGGTGAGACAGTAAGAAATTCTGTGCTTCTTGATATGATTTGTTATCATTGGCTGTATATTTAATGACAAATTATGACTAATTTTTTAGATGTAAAATTAAGGTTATTTATATATTCATATATTTCTAAGTGACCCAGACAGGGCTCAAATTTGTAATCTTTCCACCTCAGTCTCCTAGAGTGCTGGGATACAGGTGTAGGTGTGTGTGTGTGTGTGTGTGTGTATGCAACCATGCCCCATTTAAGATTCTGATTTGAAAAGTTAGTTTCATTTAGAGATTACCTTGAAGAATTTTACATAATATGAATATAAAAATTATATCTAGGATTTGTCTTAAAATAACACAGTGAATATGAGGAAGTACTTAACAGTATGGATGATGGCTTTGAGATAACAGAGATTGGCTGATGGATATATAAGGAGTTATTATACCATTCTCCCTGCTTGTGAATGTCAGACATTTTCTATCATTAAAGAAAAATCAAGACGCTGAGAAATGGCGCTAGAACTAGGGAGAAACTGGAGGTTACTGCTATCATTTTTATGTCCTTCTCATCTGAGTATGTTTCAACCATATGTATGAGTCTTGTTCATGACAGAAAATAAGGATATCATGTAATGAATATATGTTTTTATTAGATTTTAGAATATGTGAACTACATACTTTTTAAAGGTGAAAAACATTTTTAAGAGGCTGGGGAGATAGCTCAGGAGAATAAGTGCTTGCCTAGCCAGTATAAGGGCCTGAGTTCAATGCCCCTTTCCAGAGGGGGGAAAAAAAGTAAGAAAGATACAGAAATTGTGGGATTACTAGTTCAATAATTTTATGAAGTTAGTATATTAAAAGATATTAAAGACAGAAGAAAATTTGGAGTATTCAGACAGAAAGATAAAAAGCTTTTCAAGAAATTGGTTATTTTTAAATTCTTTTTAATTTTAATTTTTATTACTTTTAATAATAGATAACAATGTGAGAGTTTCAAAACATGTTAGTAGCACATTCGCAATAGTTGAGACACTCCATATTGTTGTCCTCATAAATGTTATACAGAACACAGGGTGCAGATGTGACAAATTTTCTAATCAATATTGGTCCTGAAGGGAAAAAAAAAAAAAAGGAGAAGAAAAAGTTTTCTTCTCTTTGAACTAGGAGGAACTAGTTGTATATATAGTCTAATGTTTCATAATTGCAGTGGGTTACCAGTGAAACTGGCAATGCTAAAGCCTGTTGATTTAAGCCTCTTACAGCTCATCATACTAATCTAGCTCTGCGTTTTATGCCTCATAATGAAGCTTTTCTATTGGGTGATCAAGTGTAAGCCAAAGGAAGACATGTCTAACAAAACTTTCATCATTTGTACTTTCCAGGGTCAAATCTCAGGATTAACTTTGGAACCATATGCAGTGCTTTGTAGAACTGTTGTCAGTGTCAGACATTGGGATGAGTCACGGCCAATGCTTGACCAGTTTGCTCTCCGTGAAAGCCTGAGAGAACGTTTTCTCCCCACGTGACTCTCCCTAGGCACACTATACTTCACTTATCCCTTCCCTCTGAGGTCCCATAATCTTGACCAGAAAATTTGGGAAACCCCTGAGTTATAGGATCTCTTACAGAACAGGTTCTCTTATGTCCTGAGTCCTCACTGACCTTGAGAGGCTAGAGCCAAAATGATGGCTATTCTCGTAGCCCTTATTTTTCTCCAATTTTTGGTCTATTAACTTACATTCTCAACCCTCCAACAGAAAAGCTTCATGATACAATTACTTCATAACATAGGTAATTGAGCTTAACCTCACTGACTTTCTAAATATCATATATCTTAGACTTAGCTTGACACTGGTATTTTCCTTCAATCATTGATATTCTAATAAATCTCTACAGATTGTGATAAAAGTAGTTACACATTTTTACACAGACATTTAGAAATCTAAGGATGTACAAAATTGGTTTTTAAAATTAGTAACTTCTCGGGCCCGGTGGGATGGCTCAGTGGTCTAAAGTGCCTGCTTGGGAAAGCTTGGGCAGCTTTAGGGACCGCAGTTCGATCCCCAGCACCACATGCTGTGCCAGCTCTGCCTTCGCGGTGGGCTGAGCCAGCCATAAACATGAGTGAATAAACAAACAAAGGTTCTGAAACAAGAAAAAAAAAAAAAATTCTTAAAAAAAAAATAGTAACTTCTCATAAAATCTTTATTAGTATCACTTTCTAATCGATCTTTGAATTATACAGACAATTAGTTTTAGTAACTGCCTTTTTATATTAGATGTATAAGAAAGCGGGCATATAAAAAGTTTTACATAAATACAAGTAAGTATAAAACTCAAGTTCTCAACCATTTTGAATTTTATAAGAAAACTGTAGTGCAAAAGACAAAATTTAGTAACCTACTTCTAAATATACTTAATACACATTCCAAAGACCAAACTTTTAACAGAATTTGTATTAAAACAGAGTATAGGATTCTTATTTTGTTATTTTTCTTACCTTCAGAGTTGCTCCCACCCAAAAAGAGTAACAGGTATCCACTGGCTTATTAGGTCTTCCATGATAACCATTCTGTTGCCTCATTATACACCATCTCTTTATTCTGTTCAGTTCTTTTTCTGAAAAAACTTCTTCTAGTTTACCCATCAGGCATAGTGACGCAATGCCACAGAAGGTAGAGCCTCCTATAAATCAAAACCACACAGTGCTTTAAACTTCAGCTTAGATGCAAACATTACAAAATGGTTGAGGAAAAAATTAAATACTTCTAAAGAACAATGAAAAAATGTAAATAGCAATTTCAAAATAATTAGTAAACACTGAAATTGTCAATATTAATTTCTTTCTTCTTTTTCTTTTTTTGTATTTTAGGGGAGGGTCTACAGGGTGTTCAGAGTCTCACTATTAGATTGGACTTGTAGCGATCCACCTGTGTACAGCCTCCCAAGAGCTGGGATCATAGGCGTGCACACCACCATGCCCAGTCTCAATTGCTGTCTCATCCAGCCTTGGGGTGCAGGCCTCAAAAGCTGGGAAATCAAACCCCCAGTCCAAATGTTAATTTCTTGAGAATAGATTTGAAAATAATTCAAAGCTAGAAGAAATATTTTTCTCATGATACAAAAAGACTTGGAATAGAGTTTTAAAAACTTATTCAAAATCAGACAGTTAATAGTAGATTTGGAGCCAAATTCTAGCACAAGTAAGTTACTGCCCAAGACTCAGGCACATGATTCTGATTTTAAGTGCCATAAAAGAGCACAGGTGACCTCTTCTATTTGTGAATTTTGAAATTATGGGTGTCATCAAATGAAAATATTCAAAATTTCCGGTCAAAAATATTCAGAAAAAAGTAAGAGTACAGTGCTTAGTTCAGGAAAATTTTGTTAAAATCTGCTATCAGGTGACAAATATGACACTGGCTATCTTTCAAACAAACACAAATGTGGCCATCTTTTTTAAAAATGTGGGACAAAGCTAGTAAACTGAGGTATCACCGTATACTGAACATTTTTCTTGTCACTATTCTCTAAACAATACAATCAAACAACTATTTACACAGCATTTACATTGTTAGATATTATAATTTATAGGTGATTTAAAGTAAATGAGTGAGGGTCAGCCTGATAGCTCAGCAGGCTAAAGCGCCTGTTTAGGCAGAGTGCAGCAGGCTAGTTTGATCCATGGTGTGCCTACTGGTCCCACCAGTCAGGCCTTCTGAGACGGTGATTGAGACTGGGTGTGGTAGCCAGAGCCTGTAATCCCAGCACTTGGGAGGCTGAAAACAGGAAAATCATTATAATAGTGAGACCCTGTTCTAAATACAGAAAAAAGAAAAAAATGTAAATGGGAGGAGATACATTAAACTATGTGCAAACACCATTTTATATGAGACTTGAGTATATGACTTTGCAGGGGTCCTGGAATGAATAACAATAAGAATTACCAACTGAGGGTACACTATTTTACTCAGGAAATGAAAAGTCAGTATTCTTCCATAAAAGAAAAGAGACACCACTTTCCACTGGCACTCTCTGTTGATAACATTTTGAAAAATGTGTACTTCCAATTTATTAGATTTACCTAGTGCTGTGGCTTATATCTAGATCTAACCCCCCAAAGCCTCACATATTCATCAGTGGGGCTTCTCAGAGGTAGCTGGATCTAGGGTATGTAATGCCAGGATTAAGGGTTTGTAGTATCTAGATTAGTCTCCTAATTGTATAGCATAGTTCTGGGTGTGGCTGAATGGATTTACTCAAGAGGTAAGCCACATACTGTGTGTGGGGGTGGCACCAACCAACAGGCTTGTACAAGTCTTGATGGAATATAAAAGGACAGGAAGAACAGCATGCTTGCTGCTTTCTGTCTGCCCTGCTCAGAGTGCTTCTTCTCTGTGATACCTCTCTGCCATGCCACCCTGCTTTGGAGCCAGCCAGCTGGACTGATACCTCTACAAACGGCCCCCCCCCCCAAAATCTTTTCTCCTTTAACTTGTAGGCGTCAGGTATTTTTGTCTCTATAATAAGAAAGTAATGGGGGCCCGGCGGGATGGCTCAGTGATCTAAAGCGCCTGCTTGAGAAAGCTTGGGCGGCTTCAGGGACCGCGGTTCGATCCCCGGCACCACATGCTGCGCCAGCCTTGCCCTCGGTGTGGGCTGTGTCGGCCATAAAAATGAGTGAATAAACAAACAAAGGTTGTGAAACAAGAAAAAAAAAAAAAAAAGAAAGTAATGAAAAGTAAAGCTTTTTATTAATTTCAGCATTTTAAGTGGGTTATTTCTAATATGTCTCAGCCTCTAATATTCCTTTTGGTGTTACAAATGGTATATGGATTCTCTAGGAATGAAACAGTGACATCACCATAAACAATTGCAGCTGTCGTACTTAAGTGTATTCCTGTCAGTGCGAATTATTTAACCTTTAGAATTCTTGAGGAAACTAGAATAGGAAAGAAAAATTTATCAGAAACTTTTACAATAACTTCAACAAACTATCAACTATATTTTCTTGTCAGTGACCCACTAATTTCATTGTTTTGTTTTTTGCTTTTTTCACCTCTTCTGGTTTCTTACTCACTATGTAGTCCACACTGGCCTGGAACTCATAGTGATCCTTTTGCCTCATGGTCCCAAGTGCTGGGATTATAGGCATGTGTCATCACTCTTGGCATAATTTCTCTTTCACGATGGCAATGACTTCACGTATTATTGTATCACTAAACATAATATCTCTAATTGATGGTATGTCATTTTTAAAACCAACTACCAAAAAGAAAGAAGAATTTAAGTATTAGCTTTTAAACTCCTTGTTTGGACTCTTGCAAATAAATTGGTACAATTCAAACTAAAAACACTCTTAATTTGAGCATTATATCAGCTACTGAAAGTGGTTATTCCAAAAGTGAGTTTGGGATTTAAGTGATCAGAAACAACTACATAGTATACATTCCATGCTTTAACCTAGAACTAATTTGCCAACAGTTAAATGCCACTGCCCCTAAAGAATCTGGCTTTATACAAATCTTACAAGTGTTAAAGCAGACATAAAAGCAGACAAAAAAATCTAGTGTATCTTGACAAGTTAAGATATTAAGAGCTGGGCATAGTGGCACACACTGGAAATCCCAGCATTCTGGAGGGTTGAAACAAGATGATCAGCAGTTTGAGCCCAACCTGGGTAATTTAACAACACGGAACTTGTTTTAAAATCTAAAACAGAAAGAAGGGGAAACAAAATCCCAGACAAGCAAAGGCCCTGGATTCAATTCCTAGTGCTAAGAAAAAAATGTTACAATAAGAATATAACTAAAAAGCATAAGAATTCAAAATACATCAATAAACTCTACAAACTTTAAAATACTTCATGAGAATATTTAAAGGATAATGTCAGAATTTTTTCTTATAATCAACACAACTTGATCCTTGAGGAATTCAGACCCTTAAGAGTCAAACTGTGTTTATTATGCCTTCACTGAAGAATATCTGAAGAAAACTTTAAGGCACAAAGCAGTAAGAAAATACTAAGGCACACACAAACTGAACAGTAAGAGAAAGGTTTCCATGTGAATAATTAAATTTGTCAGCTGAAGCGATACACTGTAGTTAAATGGAGAATCAATGTACACAGAATACCGCAGTGAGACAATACCACAGCAAGAAAGGACCACATAAATTCTCTCAGTTCTTCTAATTCAAGGTAAAGGAGGTGTTTCCACTTATAGCTCTGAGTGCTACGTTCCATTTATATTTTACCAGGGCACTGGTTAAAAGTAATTAATCAGCCCATAAGATTTTACAGCTGAATTATAAGCATTCTCTTAGTATCTATACCCGAGTATAACTGACAGGAACCATCACCTCTTAGACGTATACTTAAAGGGAATCAACAATCATACTGCTAGAGATAAAGAAAGCTAAGCAGGTATGTAAATAAGTCTTTATTTAGTACTTAACATAATTCTTTTACAAAAGGTGAAAGAATTTATCTGAACTTTTTTTTGGTGGGACCAGGGTTCAAACTCACGACCTTGCACTTGCCAAGCAGGCACTTGTGCCACGGAGCTATCTCCCCAGCCCCTTATCTGAACTTTTACATTATGAATCTTGAGAGGAAGAATTTTTATCTTTATCAAAATAGGAAAACCTAATTCTTTAAGACATATTAACATTTTATCCTAAAATTGTTTTGCAACAGGAAAATCCTGGATTAAAAGCAAATCACCAGGGGCTGGGGAGATAGCTCCGTGGCACAAGGGCCTGCCTGGCAAGTGCAAGGTCATGAGTTTGAACCTCAGTCCCACCAAAAAAAAAAAAAAAAAAAAAAAAAAAGCAAATCACCATAGACATCCATGGCCTAGATAAGGTTTAATACGCCCATTTTAGTTTTTCTGACAAGTTGTCTACAGGCTAAGCAATATTTGGAAAATTACAATCTATCATTTTTGTTGTACTTATTTCTGTTTACCAGAGCTTCTCTTGCTATTGTTAGACGATGACATCTTTTTCATCCTTTGTTACTCCATGTACCACTGTATGTTATAGTAGTTCCATTGATATGTAGTTTATTAGTTTCCCTATATTTCACTGTGCAACCCTAGTTTAGGAGTTAAACTTGAAATATTTGTCAGTTTGGTAATATAATTTTTTGTGTGTGCCTTTTTCCTAATTCCCTAATCTAAATATTACTAATGTACTCATTTTTTGGTTTGGGTTATTTTTCCCCTTCCTTTAATTCATGTACTCTTTTCCAACTGTTGCTTGACCTAGAGCCCATATGCAAGAAAAGCTCATTTAGCCAGAGGGCTGCAATGGTAAGCACTAGATTCTGCCTTCTCAGAAGCCTTCAGAGCCATCACAGATTTTATCTGTACAGCTACAACTATACTCCTCTTAACCATGAGGAGGACCAATGACGATCTCTCCTGAAGCCAGCCACGGCTTAGATGTAACGGGACATATACTTGTTAAGTAACAAACTAAGTTATTTTATAGCAATAATGTCTCGAAATTTATTCAAGGGTAATTTTAAGCTAATCAAAAATGATATGCACAGAAAAAGCCAGCTGCCAGTCAATGACCTCAAAATCACCTGAGCTGAACATAATTTACCCAGAAAAGAAAAACTGTGACCTGTGAGGAGACATAACCATCTGCTTGAAAGTACTCTAAAACTTATTTTTATCATATAGTCAATAGGCAGCTTCTCCCTTCCAATAAATCCCTGATAGCAAATTCCCAATGGGGAGACTGAGTTTATAGCCACTAAGCTTCCTGTCTTTGACAGATGAACACACAAAAAAGTGTACTCTCTTTTTCTTTTTCTTTTCTTTTATTCTGGTGCCACAGTATTGGCTTCTATACACACAAGGCAGTGAACCCTTGCTAGGAATCTCTATCAAAAGCTCCTCCCCGGGGCTGGGGAGATAGCTCTGTGGCACAAGTGCGTGCCTGGCAAGTGTAAGGTCGTGAGTTTGAACCCTGGTCCCACCAAAAAAAAAAAAAAAAAAGCTCCTCCCCTTCATCCAATCTCATTTAACTCAGGCACATAAAAGAATTGCACTGTCATATTATACTATGGTTTCAGAGGAAAATCCAATATCATCTTCTTCTATCCCTTAGTGATACAAATACTACAAATATTCCAACTGAAAGAGTGAAGATGTGAGAGGGGATAGTTGATAGGACAAAGTCCTGGGGATACACTAAGAATACAGAGAATGTTAAAAACATATTTTCATAGTTTTTTTTTTAATAGTTTCTGAGCCACTTTCTCCTCTATTTCTTATAATTTTAAAGAAAGATAATTATTTCTATTCTGTGGATGAGAAAACTCTGGCCCTAAGGCAACAAACACAGTTGGTGCCAAGGCCAAGCACCAAATGATAACCTGCTCCTCCTATTGCATCATGCTAGCAAACACGGAGACAACAAACAATCAAACCCAATCTGCTCTGTTGAAGAAGAAACAGAAGTTCATTAGAAAACCTACAAGAGCTGGGCTCGTTCTTTTAAGGAGAATGAAAGCGTATTTACTTCTAAACGGAACTTTCAACTGAGTTCAGGCTACTGATGTGTTGACAAACGTAATAGCTATTACATCACTATTTCAATTTTTCCCGAAGTGAAGAAAAATATGAGAGGAGACTGTTAATATTTGTATTGGGTATCAGTTAAACAGTAAATGCTTTTTATGAGTATGATTAAGGATATTTATACAAAGAAAGATGAATAAAAATTTCTATCTCTTCTTATATTTGATCCACATTTAAGACTCTGCATCTCTCTGATTTAGCCTTTTTACTCTTACACAAAGAAAATAACTGCTGTTTTCTAACAACAGCTTAAGAAGTAATCCCAAGATATTTTTATATGACTAACACTTGACTAGATTACTAGACAATACTGTATGAGCACTCTGATTTGAATAATCCCTTAATGATTATTGACCCAAAAAGCTTCAAATAGTTACCAAAGTGTCAAGAGAAAAGTAGGAAAGGGACAGGATAATCTACTTATACTAAGGGTTGAGATAAATTTCAGAGATCTATACTGAAGAGATCATGATGTTTATAGAAACTAAAGAAACACCACATGTATTTAAGAAGTCTTACCATGAGATTCAAGTCCAGCTCCCTGTGCCAGCCCATTGTCATAGGACTGAAAAAGAAAAGTTCTGTTTAGTTTAATAGGAAATAGTAAGTTGCCACTGTGTTCATTTTTGTCTTTTCTCTTTTATATCTTCAAAAGTAGGCATTTTTTTTCATGAAGAAGTAGAACCAATCACTTTCAAAATATTTGATCTTGTCTTTTCCACTGACTATACACACCTGGCACATTCTAAGAACAGACTGCTAAAAGATGGTATCTACATACTTAATTTCTGTCCAGTAAAAAGCTTTGATTTCTACTCCTCCATTTGCAAGTATATATAAGTTGAATAAAAATGTATTTTATAGTCATACAACTTTATAATCATGAAACAACTTTGGTTTTCTGAGAATAGCGCCTGCCTAAATTTCAGTCCCCCCCCACCCCATATCCTCCAAAATCAAAACCAAGAAAGAAGACATGATCAAGTTTCAGACTACCTAAGCATGGACAAAGAAACACTAAATCCCTCTCAAGTATTTTTTATGTTGGTGAAGTACATTTGCAGAGAGCAACAGTGATTTATGAAAAATTATGAGTAAGAAAGAAGTCAGTGTTGTGGCATGTGACTGTAATCCGAGCACTGTAGGAGGCTAAGGCTATAGGAGCTCAAGTTTCAGTTCAACCTGGGCAATTGAATGACTTAGGGCCTGGAAAGAAAGAGGAGAGAGACAGACAGACAGAGATGGAGAACGGTAGAAAGGGAGAAAAAGGGAAAAAGGGAGAAAAAAGGAGAAACAGAGAAAGGGAGAAAAGAGAGAAAGGGAGAAAAGAAAGGGAGAAAAAGGCAGAAAGAAAGGCCAGAAAGGTGGGTGGGTGGGTAAAGAACCTAATGAATAGGTCTCAGACTGATTTAAAATCATAGCCTAAAACAGAAAGCACACATTAAGCATGAAATTATAGTTAGGCCTTGCTTCAGTATGTATGAATTCCAATTACTGTGGCTTAAATAATAGCTTAAAAATGATTTCAATAGCACTACACACGTAATATTACTGCATGTAACCACATAAAGTTTAAGTTTTATTGTTGATAATCATAATAGATATGTGTCATAATGAGTGACCAATGACACCTGCTTTACCGAGTCTGTAGTTAATACACATGATACTTAGTTCAGATGCAAAGAGCAAAAGATATGACTGTGCCCTATTAGTGATAAATACACATGTAAAGAAATAAAAAGCAAACATGGGGAGTTAAATTGAAATCGGAGTGACAGAAGAAATAACTATAATGGAAATGCGGATAATGCAGCTGTCTTAGAGGCTCCAGATATGCAGCTGGATGAAGGAAGTAAAGGTGAAATATCTACACTGCCAAGTGAAGAAGTTGAGATGAAAAGACCAAAGATATTTTAGGGGCTCGGCGGGATGGCTCAGTGGCCTAAAACGCCTGCTTGGGAAAGCTTGGGCGGCTTCAAGGACTGCGGTTTGATCCCCGGCACCACATGCTGCACCAGTCCTGCCCTCTGGGCAGGCTGAGCCGGCCATAAAAATGAGTGAATAAACAAATAAAGGTTCTGAAACAAGAAAAAAAACAATGCAATAAAAAATTCTTAAAAAAAAAAAAAAAAAAAAAGAAAAGACCAAAGATATTTTAAAGAAGCATTACTAGCAAAACACATAACAGGAATCCTGAGGGATGTTTCATTGCACTGAAAACACAAAGGGGCAAATGTTAAAAACTGATAGAAATATAGATAAGATTATGATCTTCACAAATAGTGGTTGCTCCATATAGTAATCTACAACACAGCAGAAGCTAAAAACATTGTTCAAAGAACATTTTACATTCAAAATTAGTGCATTAAATATTAATTTTACTATTAAAACATTTTCTGTATATCTGCAACTGATAACAGAAATTTCTTATGTTTTGGCAAAAATTTTAAAGGTTGCAGAATAACCAGTATTTCCCCCACCGACAGTTAAAGTCACTTTGAATCTTTTCAGACTATATGGCTATCATTATGGTCTAGCACTGCCATGCACAGTTAGTCTAAGACAAGGGGTAAAACACAGCTCTGCTTCCAAGGTAGGGCTTAAAAAGAGTCACAAGACAGGCCAGGGAAATAGCTTGGCGGTCTAAGCACCTGCCTGGTAAGTGCAAAGACCCAGTTAGATCCCTACTACCACATGCCATGCCCACCATGCGCTGTGCCAGCTACTGAAACTAGGTGTGGTGGCACATGCCTGTAATCCCAGCACCATGAATCTGAGCAGTGTAAAGAGACCCTGTACTAAATGAATGAATGAATGAATAAGTGAATGAATGGATGAATGAATGAATGAATGAGAAAAGAGCCACAAGTCAGCACAGTAGTGTGCAAAAGGAAATACTTTTTACCAAAAGAAGAGAGCTAGGACCTTTGAGGGTGAGCCAATAAAGGAACTCACAAAAGAACAAACTTAGAAACCCAAGGATTAAGATAAAACCTCCTTTCTGCCATAAAATTGTAGAACACACAATTATTTTTCTGACATTACAATAAACATGAAATCATTTTGTTACATTTAAAGAAAAACTGTGAAATCAATAGAAAAGAAATAAATCTACATACACAGCAACTCTTAGATGAAAAAACAAAGTGGAATGAAAATGTCCCAGTATGTGAAAATCTTATCTGTCCCTATTAGCAAAAAACAGCTGTACAGCAGAAAAAATAACAATCTAAACTGAATTACATATCCTCAAATACTTTGTAATATGAAAAGGAAATAAAAAATTAGAATTAAAACCAATATGAAGAAATAATGCATTAAATAATGTCAAGAAAAAAAGGAAAGGTATAAACTAAGACTAAGCTACAAGATGACTAAAACAAAATTTTAAAATGAAAATTCAGTAAGGAAAATAGATAAGCAAAAAACAGCCAAGGGAATAAAAATGAGAAATAAAAAAGTTCAGAGCAAAAATGGATAAGAAGTGACAGGCAAAAAAGAAAGTATACGAGAAACTGAACTATCTAAAGATACACACACACACACACACACACACACACACACACACACACACACACATATACATACATATATATATATATATATATATATATATATATATATATATATTTAACCAATGAGAACAGGCCCCAAAACTAAATGGCCTGCAGGATGCTTTTATACAGGCCTTAAATTTAAAACATGGCTACTGTCACTCATAATAAAAGAAATATGAACTGATGGTAGCTCAGGACTATAGTTCCAGACACTAAGGAAGCTGAGGCAGACAGTTCCCAAGTTTGAGACAGCATGGGTAATACTAAGGCGCTGTCTCAAAAGTTAAAAAAAAAAAAAAAAAAAAAAAAAAAAAAAAAAAAAAAAAAAAAAAAAAAAAAAAAAAGGCAAAATTTTATTGAATTCTACTAGAGAGGCTGCACTGAAATGGACACTCTCCTACACTGGTAGGAATACAAACAGATTCATCTTTTTGAAGAAAAAATAGTATATGCTTAATAAAATCAAACATGCAGTTAGCCTTTGATCAGTCAAGTCCACTACTAGGCCTAAAGATATATCTTTAAAAATACGTTCATACATACACAGAAGGTTAACTGTTGCATAATGTAACTGGAATTATATACAGCACTCATACTTGACAGTCTTAAGTGAGATGAATACTTAAAACAGAAACCAAAGAGCAACTCTTAAACTCTTTTTCAAATAGATAACATACAACCATATTAAAAAAAAAAAAAAAAAAAAGAACCTTTGGTGTTGGACTGAAATCTGAGGCATCTACCTGGATTCATGATTTCTAATGACCAGACTGATAAAAAGATAATAGAAACAGACTGTATATAAGGGGATATCTATTTGTACATGCAAAAATACATAACAATAATTTCCTAATACCACCCTCTGAGAGAGGGCCTGGAAAGAATGGCATCTCAATAGCAATAAGCACACTTACTACCAGGACTCTGGTTTCTAAGTAAGGAAAATCAAAGCTTCTTGAAGAAATGATTGATTTCAGGAGTAATATTGGAAAACTAAGAGATAAATCTGAAATATTTGTGCCAGCAAGTAGGTCCTTAAGAATAAAGCAAACAAGATCTAGAGAAAACATTCCTAAAATTCATCTGGAACCAGTATCATAAACAGTCCTGGATAACAAATGAAGGGCAGGAGCCATCACAATCCTTGACTTGATGATGTATTACTACAAAGCTATTGTGATTAAGTCAGCATGTTACTAGCATAAAAACGGACCAGAGGGTCAATGGAACAGATAAGATGCACAATCAACTACAAACAGACTGTCACCTGGTCATTGACTAAGGGCCCAAACATGTTCACTGGAAGAAATAATGCCTCTTTGTAATAGATGGTGCTGGAAAAACCAGCTTTCTATGTGCTGAAGGTTAAAATGAGATCCATGTCTATCACCATCCACTAAAAAAAATAGTCAAAATGTGTTAAAGATTTAAACACTAAAACAGAAACACTAAATCACCTAGAGCAAAATGTATGTAGAAATTTTAAAGACATAGAGGTAGATAGAAAGGTCATAAAAAACAAACTGCATGGCAAATACTTCAAAGAAACAACAACTGGAATCTCATCTTTTTTTTTTTTTTTTTTTTTTAAGAATTTTTTATTTTATTTTATTTTTTTCTTGTTTCAGAACTTTTATTTATTTATTTATTTTTATGGCCGGCTCGGCCTGCTCTGAGGGCAGAGCTGGTGCAGCAGGTGGTGCTGGGGATAGAACCATGGTCCCTGAAGCTGCCTAAGCTTTCCTAAGCAGGTGCTTTAGACCACTGAGCCATCCTGCTGGGCCCCAGGAATCTCATCTTTTTTGAAAAGTTTCTGCACATCAAAATAAATAAATAAATAAAATAAAAATAAAATAAAATAAATAAAAAATAAAAGAGTGAAAAGAAAACCCACAAAATGGGAAAAAAGTATAGCTAACTACCCCTCTGACAGGCCTCTTATCCAGAACATATAATTTTTAAAAATAAGCCCTCTAAAATTTATAGACTCAATCAAAAAATAGGCATCTAAGATGAATATATTCTTCACAGGTGAAGAAACAGAAGTGGCAAAGAAACAAAAAAAGGTTCAACATCCTTGGTTATTCAAGCAATGTAAATTAAAACACTGAGATTCCATCTCACCCCAGAAAGAATAGGTATCATCAAGATCTCAATGAGAGTACATCAGTTAGCTCAGCGGACTAAAGCACCTGCTTAGGTAGAGCACAGCGGGCAGAGTTCAACCCCTTGCCTGAGGTGCTGGCCCTGTCCCTGGGGCATGGCTGAAAGGCTGAGATGGTGATTGAGACTGGGCATGGTGGTGCCTGCCTGTAATTCCAGCACTTAGGAGGCTGAAAACAGGAGAATCACTAGTAGTCCAATCTATGTAGTGATGCCCTATAGATCCTGTACTAAAATATATTAAAAAAAAAAGTGAATGAATAAGAAATACTGGAGAGGCTGTAGACAGAAAAGGACCCTTCTCCACTGTTAGTAGAAGTGCAAACTGGTATAACTACTATGAAAATCAGTGTGAAGCTTCCTCAAAAAGCTAGGTTAGGAGGTCCTATTAAATCCAGCTATTCCCCTCTTGGGTACTTTTCCAAATGAACCATAAACATCACAGCACAGCAATATATGTGACCCATGTTAAAGCAGCACAATTTATCATAGCTACATCTTGGAAACTACCAATTGCCCATCAACTGAGGAATGAATAAAGATGTGGCTTTTTCTTTTTTAAATAATGGAAAGTTATTCAGCTATAAAAAAGCATAAATGAGACTTTTATCAGCAAATAGATACAACTAGAGACCACATTCTTAAGTGAAAAAAATCAGACCTACATGCACAAACATCACATTGTTTCCCTAGTGTAAGAACATGAAAGAGGGGAGAT